>CABHPP010136518.1:15607-38998 GCA_902168425.1 Peromyscus attwateri | reverse complement strand
AAAATCTTACAGGGTCCCACTCCTAGACAAAGAACTACAGGCAGCTAATGACTGTGGAGAGAGGGAGAATTAGCTCTCCCAGGGACGAAGCCCCTGAGTAGTTGTCCAATACCGAATGGTTAGTCCTTGAATCCATGTACACATGAAGAAGAAAAATGGACCCAGCAGGTTGTATTTATATAGTTTTGCAGCTCTCTCTCTCCATATCCATAGATATGTGTATATGTATTAATAAAGAACTCTATATAATAGTAATAAAGAAATGGAGGACATCAGTTTGAGAGTGGGATACAGCAGTGACTGGAGGGAGGAAAGGGAAGGGGATAAATAGGCAATTATATTTTAAAAGTATTAAAAATAAATACATTGAAAAATGTGAATCTTAATTTTCCCCTTACAAGTTGTTTTGAATTATTTGATGGGATGAGAAACATATAAGTAACATTATACAGAATGAACAGGTTGTACTTATGTGTTTAGAAAAAATACAAACACACACTGTGTGTGTGTGTGTGTGTGTGTGTGTGTGTGTGTGTGTGTGTGTGTAACAATAATGAATGCAAAGAGGCCAAGGATTTGAAGAAGAACAAGGAGGGGTATATGGGAGGTTTTGAAGGGAGGAAAGGGAAGAGAGAATGATGTAATTATATTATAACCTCAAAAATTAACGAAATGATATTAAAATAATATATTTTAAAGAAAAATTATAATTGCTCTATTTACAAAATATCTTGAAGTATATTGTCTGACTATACTCTATTTTTAATTTGGACTTATCTATCCAGTCTCAACTCACTTTTTATTACTTTTTGAAGTTATATTATGGTTTTAATGGACTTTGGATTTATAATTTGCTAAAACATCCAGGCTTTCCTTTTCTAAGGAACTCAAATTATCTCTTCTGGGCGATGGATATACAATTAGCAATTTATTTATTTTTTGCAAATATGAATAAGCACTTGAAGTAATGTAGCTGCAAGTTTAGAGAAAAATAAAACTACTTCTTATACATGCTACAGTATGCATAGACTCAAATTTAAATGAGAAATAACTTAGTCATTTATGCTCAATTTTGCTTCCCAGGCTCCTTATCTACAAATAAATGTTGTATTAAATCCCATAGAAGTTTATTCAGGGCAATTTTATGACTACCCAAACATGAATTCCTATTTTTGATGCCAGGCAACAATATAATTGAGTAGATTATCATGATTATTTATGTGCCTACTTTTAGTCATTTGAAAATAAAAGTTATAGTATAAATGGAAAAGTGAAATATTGCATGTGAAATCAGAAATATGGCTTATTTTTCCAAACACATGGCATGGGTAAGTAATTTAAGATGACTACAAATTTTTCTCCTTTTGATTATTTCTACATTTAACTTTTGCGGCTTGAAAGAAGTTGCGCTTTCAGAGAAAGAGGGAAGTGACTTCAAGATCTGGTTGGGTGTATTGTACATTGGCTATGTGCTAGGGACTGGGAAAAGCTTTGTATAAACTTCTTTCTCAGTATGGCAGTGAAAGTGCTGATCACCAATGATGAACCTGAGGCATGATGAGGGCACATTTCCTGGAGGACATGTTTTGCACTGTCCTGAGAGGTAAAAAGAGAGAGAAGGGAAATCCCAGTGGTCACCAAAGACGAACTGTTTCTCAAAAATACCAATATAGAGAGACGAGGACACATGAGGGAATATTCCACCGGAGCTGTTGGCTTTCACTTCTGCTTGGCTTCAAGCACCAGACGAAACAGTTCGTGTTCTATTTCTGTTGGTCCAGTGATGCCTTCTGGAGTTTAGAGTTGGCTTGTGTTGAGCTGTCCTGGAATATTGGACTAGGATTTATAACACAGAATGGAGAAGTCCTGGAATATTGGGTTGGGGTGGATTTAAATCCTAGAGTAGAGAAGTCAGAGTCACACTTCAAATTGTGTGTGGGTGTGTACCCTGCTCAGAGAGGAGGCTACAGTGAGACACCCAGGACAGGTGTCAACATGGGATGGAACACGTTTTGAGCCTTCTTTTTGGAAGAACTTCCCCTTGACAGGCACCCATGTAATGGCTGGGCCTTGCCTTCCTAGCTATCCTGCTAACTTTCTGACTTTGAGTTTGCCTTTGGAAGTTCAATTTTTTTTTCAATTCTAAGGAAAACTAAAATCAGTTTCCTGATTGGTGCTGCAGATAAAGAATACACTTTAAGTAGCTATTTCTTGGCGTATTTCTGAGACAGTCTATAGAACAGAAAGCATTCCTTTTCATATTGCCACACAAAGAGAAGTGCCTATGTTCTTTTATTTTGCCAGAGGGAATAAAATCTTTACAATAGACTGGGAGGAAATCTTTTAAATAGCTTAAAGGCAACATCAAGACTGTGAACATCTGACTGAGTGTTCAGTGGTACACATCGTTCGTTGAAGTGAACAGCAAAGCAATGATTCTTTCTGGATTTTATTATTGGTTTTCACTAAGCAAGACAGAAGATATGAATTCACCAGAGAAAACTTGGCCAGGATTCCTGCCAATGTGGCATATATATTTTTTTATTACATATATATGGTTTCTCAGTATAATCTGAATTTCATCATCTCTGAGGATTAAAGCCCTATATATTGGAAAAGTATTATGATTATGCTAGGAAATGGAAGAAAAAAAATTCACCTAGTCTCATTCTGTTGATTCAAAGAAGCCTTTCAGAATTTTTGGCCATAGTTCCTCAGGCTCTCATGCTAGGCTTTGAAATTAGATTCACAGAAAACATGATGGATAATGAACCCTGTTGGCACACTGTTGTGTGCCCTATAAGTATTTAGTGTGGATTGCTAGGCAGCAAGGATTTCATTTATGTGTAGAGATACGGATTCTCTGAACTACACATTACTTTGAAAGGATGGAAGTTGGAGTGACTTTTATTTGAACTTACTGCAAATGGCCTTTATTTTTATTTGGTCAGAGAAACCCTTCTTAAAGGAGTAAGAGCGAGAGTGGAGCTCTAGGTATTGACTCTCTGCTAATTCTCGCACTTGAGAGAGCACCAGATTTTCAGGGAGAGAGAGAGGGACACTTAAAAACACAGACTTCTGGACTCATTTTTGGAAGTCTTGGGTAGAGCTGGAGAAATCATACTTTAATCAAGTGCCTATATACCCATAATGCCTTTGAGCACTGGGTCACACTTTGAAACCTCATGCCCTGTGAGAAACTAGTTTTAATTTAAATAAAATGATATTTCTCTTCATTACCTTTCCTTCCTCCAACTTCCTCCATTTCTTTTCCACACTTGCTACCTCTTAATTTCTTGGCCTTCTCTTCTTTGTTATTTTTACACACACACACACACACACACACACACACACACACACACATACACACAAATGCACACATATACTTATGCACACACACATAAGTATAGTATATAAATACAATCTGCTGAGTCTATTCAGTGTTTCTTGTATGTACATAATTTCATTTCAGCTGACCACTTGGTACTGGATAATGAATTAGAAGGCTTCTCCCTGAGGAAAGATTTCTTTTCTCAAATTCTCGATTCTATTCTCGAATCCCTTAGTTGCCTCTCGTTCTTTGTCTAAGGGCGGGGCCCTGTGAGATTTCCTCAAAAATATTAGTGTGTCTATTGGTGTTGTCTTTGTTAGGTCCTGTTTATGCAGTCAAATTGGTGAGATATTTGTGTTTTTTTTTCTTATATTCTCATAAAGAATGGGCAGAAGCAGGAATATTTAGTATTCACTGGGTAAGATGCTTCCAACCACAATCAGTTACTGCCCTGGTCTCAGTCAGAAGACAGAGTGGCCTTTCCATGGAAGATAGAGTCCAAAGATCCACAAGATGAACAATAGCAATCTGTCTGCTTATAAGGAGTTCATTTTCACTTATTTTGTACCCACTTGTACATACTATGAACTTTGTTCATCTATGTCCTTATTAAAATTAAACTCCTGAGGCCCTTAATAAACTTTTATCAATAATATATTATTATAATATAATGATAAATAGTGTTGGTAGAATTTGCCATGTTTTCTTGTTGCTCCAAAGATATAGCCAGTTATACTAGGAATATTTTAGTTTAATGTTTGAAATGGCTTAGAGTATGTCTGTGGTCCAAAGGAAATCTCATTAAGTTCAAGCAGATGAGAACAGCAAAGGGAAAGACACCTCTTCACAGTGTAGAGGAGCAAACTGTGTTTTCTTGTACCTGGCATTTAATCCAACCATCAAACTCAATGGGCATGAGTTTCTTCAACTTGAGTGAAGTGATAACTAAACATTTCAACCCCAGACTTGAGTGTTTTGGTATAACATACAAAGTGCAGTCAGCCGAGACCCTAATCTACAACATTCTGCTTTGCCCCCCTTGATTTATGTTTAGTTCTTTGTTAGAAGGTTCCTTTTTCATCCAATTCCACATGGATGCAATGATTCCTGTCCTGCAGCCAAAGTCAACCTTTTAAGGCCTGTGGGGGTGTTGCAGGCGTATAAAGTAACAATGTGGAGAGAATTCAGGAATTCAAGGCCACATGCATTGACAGCAGTAGCTCTAGAACCACACAGGTTGGTCAGTGTCCAGGAGGTCACCAGGAGGGATGCTGAGGGGAAAGCCTGGGGAACACAAGAGATGCTAAGCGTGTGGAAATAGCTTTCCCTGCAATGGAAGGAAAAAGAGACATCACAGTAATCAGTGTAGGTTAAACAGACCTGGGATCTATTAGTCATGCATCCTTAACAACAACAACAACAACAACAAAGGTACTTACACAATGTGCAAAAGAGTTTTCTTCAACTATATTTAAACTAAATCTTGGCATCCTGCAGAGGTAAGAGGGCTAACTCAGAAGACCACAATCTTATACAAGGTTTTGTAAAAAGTATTACCCGTGCTGACAGAGATTGGAATATTGAATCAGTGCTATGGGAGAGAGCTGTGGGTGAATCGGGTTCAATCAAGTGGCTTTTCTAGTTTCGTGTAATTATTTCTTTCTTGTGGTTGTGAAGATTATTGATAAAAAACTTAACTTCTAAAAGCTCCTCTGGCTTTTTGATTATATTCTTATTAGATTTTTCCAACATGTCCAAAATTTCCACAGCGTGCTGTGTGCAATGGTTTATAAACAAGGTCTGTTATTGTAGATTCAGAATAGGAGGCAGCAGATGCATTCGATAAACAATTTTAACACTTTTGAGAAAGGAAAAGAACTTTCTGCCATACAATTAAAAAAAAAGTCACAACAACCAAAGAAAAGTATTCATGAATTCAATGAAAGTTATGTACAATCCATAAATAATCCCTTTGAATTATTCTCTAAAGACTCATTTAATTTAAAAAGAGAGGAAACGCCTTTTCTTAATGTGTGCCATTCTCCCTTCCCCGCCCTTATCAAGAATGTTGGGATCAAAAAGTAGAAAAAAGAAGACTGGAATGTTTACTACAATATATCCAAGTGTTTGCAGGGTCTTACCGAATGCAATGAAGCTGTCAGCATGGCTCCTTATAAGTTCATTATGCATCTGTGAACCGCCACGTGTTGAACATTTGTTGGGAACTTTCATATGTTCACTTCTGGAGTCCCTTTTGCTGTAAACAACTTGGAAAAGTCCAAGTCCCAGGAACTAAAACTAGGCCTTTTACTAGTTATGATGTGTCTACTACTTCATCAAAACTTAATCTATCTGCATCTTTAACTAGTCAATGTTAGTGTTTCAAATTTTCCAGAACATTTCTCTTTAGATTTCTCTATTTCCTTGAAAAATCTCAGACATTCCTTTTAAGGAAGCACCGTGTAAATTTTAAAAATAAAGTTTGGAAAATATGCGATCTTATTCTCTAAGTGTCTCTGCAGTTCCCCTCACTCTGCTCCATATATTTATTTCTCTGCATGGATAGTCATCACCGGGGCCCTTGGTCTCTTCCACAGAGACAGTGGTAACAGTTTAATAAAGACTAAACATTTCTTAGTTTAAACATATTTTACCATAGGGGAAAAAAACCTGGAAAGTAGAAAACTGATCTCGTATACAATCTTCCCTTTCTCCACTTAGAAACAGCTATACTATTCATCCTCCTGTTCCTCAGTCTTGTTCTGTTCCTGCCCAAACCCTTTCTGCAATCATGCAGATATCTAGAAAATTATTTCCTCTTATACTGATATGCTAAAGGTATTTTAATAACTTAGAAAAATTTTCTTTTTGTTATGACTATGAGACATGTCGGCTCCTGGAAGTACCAA
This sequence comes from Peromyscus attwateri, assembly GCA_902168425.1. Taxonomy (NCBI): domain Eukaryota; kingdom Metazoa; phylum Chordata; class Mammalia; order Rodentia; family Cricetidae; genus Peromyscus; species Peromyscus attwateri. The sequence continues at coordinate 32,758 of CABHPP010136518.1, read as the reverse complement.
TCTACTTCAGAGAAAATATGGGCATTGAAGAAACTGCATATGGAGTTAACTTTCATTGTGGCAAAAGTTAGCCACTGGACAACAAAGTATCCTCGAATCAACTGCTGACAAACAGGACAGACAGGACATGAAACAAAGGACTACCGATTCTTGTCAAAACAAGAGTGGTTATGGCTTTATCAAAAGGCATCTTCTGAGGCCAGGACAATATGGCACCATCCCTGAAGTGGCCTTCGCAATCCGGAAAAGGTACAGTGCCCTTTTCTTCGAAGGCAGCTGAATAGGCAGTGGGCAGCTGAACAGGCAGATGGCTTCTGATGTGCAATGGAACAGCCGCTGAAACAGTTATTCTTGAAGAGCAACTAAGCTCATGCCTCTCAATAGTAGACTGGCATTTAATAGAGGGATGTGGAGAAGAACGGGATGCTGAGAGGAAGCCACATATACACAGCCAAGAAGAATGGACAGCTGAATTCAAAAACCATCAACAATTTCCAGAATTTAAAATCCTGAATCATGACAGGACACTAGTGGAATTCAGGTGTTTCTGGTACATGGACTGCTCTCACTCAATGTGAGGCTGAACTATTGACTTTGTGTACATTCTACTTCACAAATGAGTCTGTCAGATACGCTAAGCCTATAGGCTGAAGATGATGCCCCAACACTGCGGAGAAACCTCAGATGACTGTCCAGGCAGCTGGCTGTTTCTGTCAACTCACATTTTTTTTTGGAAGTTGCTTGCATGCACTTCCTGTTTTTATTTTTGTTAGGTAATATTATTTCCTTCTTGGGTCTCTGAGGGGGTTGAAGATTAATTAGTTATAGTTGAAGATTAATTAGTTATAGTTGAAGATTAATTAGTTACAGTTGAAGATTAGTTAGGATAGAAAGTGAATTAGGTACATTTTGGACTTACCAAAATAGGATAGATAATGGAATTATTTTCTCTGAATTTGTCAAATACAAATGGACTAGACATTGTTTAGGTATTTATTACTTGTATATATTGTATATAGTTATTGGACTTTTGTGTATAGTTTTTCTTATGTTAGTTATAACCTTTCATGTCTGAATAATAGACACAAGTAAGGAAATGGAACCTGGAGTCTTGAAAAAAATAGTGTGTGTGTGTGTGTGTGTGTAAAAATAGTATAATTATATTGCAGTTAAAGAAATACTTGTTGATTAAAATTTCCTTTTTTTTTTTTAAAGACAAGATTTCTATCATAGCCCTGGTTGTCCTGGAACTTGCTATGTAGACCAAGCTGGTCTTGAACTCACAGAGATTTATCTGGCTAAGTCTTCTGAGTGCTGACATTAAAGGCATGTGCCAACATGTCTTACTTTTGTATTTAACAAGGTGGTTATTTCAATATATTCCGACAGGTTTGGAAATGCCATGGTGGTGCATTTCAGGTGGCCTAGCACCTTCCATCATACTGCTCAGTATCTTTAATATGTCTTAGCTACCTTGATGATGATTTCTAAAATGATGCCAATTTAGAGATGATCTTTTGGATTAAAGCACACAGTCACTGATCAAAAGAAACTGTATTTTATAATGCCATCAAATACTACCTGCAAAATGAAATAGATCAAATTGGGTGTTATAAACAAGTATGAAGAGAGACCTGTGGCCCTCTAGGGAAGAAATATCCAGACTGAGACTTGAAACAATGAGCAGCTGTTAACAAGAGAACTGCAAAATATTCTGTATTTCTCTGTGTTACAGAATCAGAGTCAGAAGTCAGACTTATGAAACTGGTACATATCAGGAATCATGTAGTTTTTGTATTTTGTGTTAGACTTTATTCATCCTAACTGAAACCACTGAAGAACTTTCAGCATGAGTAGCATGCCTAGTTATTACTTCTAAAGACTACCATATGGACACCAGTCATAAACATTTTAATGACGGTCAGTTCATACTCTTTCCTAAAATTTCCATATATGGTGCATTAATATAACATCAAGTTCTGGAAATTGTGTAGAAAAAAGATGAATGATGGCTTTGAGGGCAATAGATGTAAGAAACATAGAAGGAGACAGAGATAACTGAAATTGGATGAAAAGAAAAATGGGGAGGAGTAAAAGAAGGAAGGAAGAAGGCAAATAAACACATGAGCAGACCAAATTTGGTGAAAACTCACTAAAGCCTTGAAAGTTCACTTTGTGAAAGAGAAGAGTAGAATCCTGAACAAGTGAGAGCTGAAGAGAAGTGAACTTGTCTTGTGTCACACAGAAGACGGCAGCATTGGAATTTTAACTTGGATTGTCCCACTTCTGTCCAATGCCTTTTCTGAGAGAACACCTTATCATCAAGGAAGGAAATAATGAAGAGTGAGATGAGGTATAGTCTGGGTATTAAAATATAGCTACAAAGTATAGTTTACATTTTATCATAATTCTGCCAAGTGGGAGATGCGAATGGTGTTCTGTGGGGATGGTTGTTTGATTGCCAAGGTAAGAGATGGTTGGTATTCCAATGTTCTTTCCTTCTAGGGATCTGCCTATAGAATACTATGAAGATTGTCAATTGCTGGACCACTTTCAAAGTTTCTTTTTGTATCTAGTAATTTGGTAATCTCTATAATGTCTTTTGCTCAGTGTTTACTTCAACATCAAGATGTACATTTTCTCCAAGGAATATAGAGCTCAGTGACTTATTGTCCATTGCCATCATGTTTTCTGTTTCTATTATTAACAATACAGTTGTTTTACTTTGTCTTATATAATCCATAACAAGGGAGGTTATCATTTTTGTCTATTTACTTAAACATTTGTTTAATATGTGTGTTCTTTAGGGAATACAGGGCCAGTTGGGGTGGGTACAGATGACAATGACTGAGATGGGTAGACTATAGAAAGTCTTTTCTCTTTAGATAGGTTGGGGAAACAGAGGGCTTTAGTCTAGAGAAGCAATGCATCATTTTCATGTCTCTGAATTGTTTTTATGCAGGTTACCTCAGATCACTTTAGAGGACAAAATTTGGACCAAAAGGTAGCAACTATAGAACATTTACGTTGAACACATTTAAAGCACTGATTAGCATGTGATGATTTTTTGCCTGTTAAAGTATGCAAACAGTTATGTTGGGACCACATTCCCAAATTAGTAGCCATTTTCACTCATGTAGAAGCTCAGAAGCTACCTGACCACTTGGCCAGATGATGCCAAGTAAACTCATGTGGGGTTGGACTAGACTAAGTTGAAATTTCTTGTGCAACTCTGAGATTGTGTGGGCTGATGATTCCTATTCAGCTACCTTGAACAAGGTATTAAGAGACCTATGATCTTCACCCGTGAGTTCTTAAAAATAAAGACACCCAGAGCTCCTCTAGTTGTTCACTGATACAAAATAAAATGTTGGAGGAAAGGATCTCATGAGACCTCCTTGAGGGATATTGTATTCACTATACAAAGATGATCGTTTGAGATGTATTTATAAAGCAAAAACATAATTTTTTAGACAGTGCTTCTCATTAATCATAATGAACAGCTTGCTTTCTGTCTAATGAAAGTAGCTCATTCCTACAGTCATGTTTCTTATAGTGTGTCTGACACGATCATAAAATGAGCCTAAATGTCTTAAGACACTTCCCACTGCAAATCCATCTGTTCCTTTTTACTTAAACAACAGTGCTCCAATGGCTTTCAGCTGTAGTCTTGATTCTGAACTCATTCTTGTTTTAGTTCATCCCTGTTGCCGTGACAAACACCTTGACAAAAAAGCAAGGAAGGGAAGAAAGGGATCATTTGACTTACAGTCTGTTATTGTGGTATAGTCAAGGCAGGGACTTAAAGCTTCATGCCCACAGTCAAGGACAGAGAGAGAATAAGTGCCCCCAATCCAAGCTAGCATGGATCCTCGCTTACTAGCTTACTTTCAGTCTTATATTGCTCTGAATTAGCCTAGCGAATGCCACTGCGTACAGTGGGTTGGACCTTTCTACATCAATTGATATATAAGAACAATCCTCTACAGGCCAATTTTGCAGTAAAACTCTCTTCCAAATGGTTGTGCCAAGTTGATAGTTGAAAGTAATCAGCACAACTCCTAAAAGGAGTTGGATATGTTAATATCTTTGTTAATAAGCTATATGTTGAGTTTTAGAATTATACATTTTTTCTATTTGATTTTTCTGTTAGCTTTTTAAGCTAATTACATAAACCAATTCTACTTTTAACTAAATTTTAATTTTCAAAAAAGTACATTGCTTTTGCTTTTTTTTTTTATAAATGGCTATTGGCTTTTATGTAATTATTTCCCTGCATTCCTTATGAAACAAACTTGATCCTCCTTGTAGTGACCCATTGGAAAAATTAAAGCCAAATATTTCGATAATTAAAATACCCAGTTCACTCTAGTTTAGTTATTATATTAAAGTGCATTTATCTGAAACAAAATTTTAAAAAGTCTTATAATAAATTTAATTTCCCACCCTTGTAAATGCTGTAGAGCACATAGCTGTAACCTCAGATCTCCTGAGGCAGAGGTAGGAGGAGTTCTATAAGTTTTAGGCCAATCTGGTACATGTAGTGTGTTCTGGTGGATCTACGATCTACAAGCCATTATATAAAATATCTGCTATTATATATAAATATATAAGATATTGATTTTTCAGAATGGTTTGTGCTATGATTCAGTTTCTTCTTTCCTTCGCCTCCAAGTGTTGAGATAAAAGGCTGGAATCATCTTACACTTACACAGCACAGTCCCTATTGGTCATGACAAAAGACAGTCTACATTAATGTTATTTCATTTAGTTACTTGCTTTTCCTTTCTTTCTTTCTGTTCTGCCCATGATCTTTCTTAGGAATTCTTAGTAAGTAAATGACGACAAGACTCAGGCATGGCTAGACTTAGGCATCATTGTTCCTTTGATGATCAATTATTGGAAAATTCACACATGTATAATGAGTACGTATATGTGCATTAGTTCTTAGCAGAATAGAAGGATACTTTGCAGGTGTTACCTGTTATTAGCTAAAGAATTATAAAGAGTAAGGTGGACTTTCAAGTTTGTTTGCCATTCTTGTTTTATTTGGAATTTGAACAATAATGCTATTTTATAGTCTGTAGGAAAATTAAAAATACTTTAAATAATAAATATACACAAAACTATAAAAGAGTCTATAAGGTAAGTATAAAGATTTAAATATAAATATTTATGTATATTTTAAGTAATGCCTATTGATTTTGCTTTGAAGCAATCTGTGGGCTTAAATCTCTTACTCTGCTTCTCTATCTCCCTGTCTCTGTCTGGTCTCTCTCTCTCTCCACATACATATGTAAATTCTATTTATTATATGTAAATCATGTATATTATATAAATATTTTTTTAACAGGACCATTTCCATGAAAATATATTTCTGATGTGTTTGCTACACAGAGTTTATTACTATTTTGTTTGTCACATAGATGTTCCTAACGTAATTTGCTAGTGACTTATAGATCCACTTATCAGAATGCTGTCAGTGTCTATTAGATGTTCAATACATTCTCATTGAATAAATGAGTAAGTTAAATGTTCTCAAAAGATCCATTTCTAAATCTTAATATACAAGGATTTTTTTGTGTCTTCTCTTTTATTTGGAGACATGTCTAGAAGATTTTGTTTTAAAGAAAAATATGCAACTAGGTACTTGGAAGAGCATGGACACGTCTGTTCCCCAGTCTTGGTTATAAACTCTATCAGCATAAATCTTTATGGGTTAATCTTACTGATAGTTCTTACTCCCAGTGGTCTTAGCATCCCTGACTTTACTCACAATACTCACATCTCCCCAGATGCTTTGAATTTTCCCACCAGTTTGATATAATCTGTTTTGTATCTTCCAAGATGTTCTCAGTGCTCTTTTGCTGTTGGCATCGATATTCAGTACCATCATCAAACCATTCAGAGCCTTCTCATTTTTGCATTCATATTTCCTTGAGGGTAGGTGGTATTTTCTTGTATTAAGTCTTTGAATATTTTTATTTGTTTTTTCATCCAGGAACAAAAATGGGCTACATATGTCAACATATCTTCCATATAAGTCACTTATTCTTTATTCTCTGTTACTGTTCTATTAATTTTGTTGTTTATTTATTTTTGAAAACTTTAAAAACTTCTCTTGTATAATTTAAATTTATGAACATTTAGTTTTTCATCTTATCATGTTATTTCTCATCTTCTCTATAGTCTTCATAGTAAATTCAGCTTTGATCTAACATTTTCTATCCATTTCTTATGGGTAAATATATTTCAAATCTGACTTTTTTTATAATTACAGTTGCCACTACTGAAGAGCTGCTGGGTAAGCTCTGGTGGGATTTTTTTTAATGTAATTTTTTTTTTATTTATCAATTTATTTATTATGTGTTCTGCCTGCATGTGTTCCTGCATGGCCAGAAGAGGGCACCAGATCTCATTACAGATGGTTGTGAGCCACCATGTGGTTGCTGGGAATTGAACTCAGGACCTCTGGAAGAGCAGTCAGTGCTCTTAACCTCTGAGCCATCTCTCCAGCCCTTGATATGTGACATTTTTAATGTTCTAAATCATTCTTTGTTGATTGTAGATTTTTTAAAAAGTGAATATAATATAGTAAAAGAAAAGTAATTAAACTTAATACACAATATAAATATTTCTGTATCCATTTTTATCCTGGAAGAAAGCCTTCTTGTGCTTCTCTTTACCCTCATATCGTGTATACTTTCAGGGCTTGGGTGTAACTCAGTGGCAGAGTGCTTGTTTTGTACACACAAAACCCCATGCTTATCAGTACCATACAGTCATGCAAAATGACACACCACCTTGTCACTAACTGCCTGGAGCACACCCAGGGGTAGGATGACATAACTCTATGCTCAGTAGAATATAGGATCTAATACCATCAGGTTGCCAGAATCAAATTATTCATAAATGTGTCTTTGCCTTTTTATTGTGTAGGCGAAGCCAAATGAACACATTAACCCTCAGCTCATCACCTTTCCCCTATGTTTTACCTTCTGCACCCTCATTTCCTAGTGCCCATTCATCCCCTCCCATATTTGCCCTTCACTGTTGCTTAGTGGCCATTGTTCTCTTTTTCTTTCTTTTTTCTTATTTTCTGATTGGCTGGGCATGGACATGAGGAAGGTCATGGTTAATATGGGGTCCAGAAGTGTGTGGTTTGTGGTCTATGGTACTAATCCCTTTCCAAAGCTAGAATAACCATAATGGAGATGGTGGGCCTGTGAGGAGAGAGTGATATCCCCACGCTAATTTGGAACACAGTGTGTTGCTGGAGCAGTTCACAGATGGGGACAAAGTCAAGAGTAAATGGATTATATATGAGAAGCCATGTGATCCAGCATCTCAGAAGCTCTGAACACATTGAAATACTGTCCTTTTCTCAAAGGGAGTATAATATCAAAAACAAACAAACATAAGACAGAAGAGAAACCACCACAACAATACAGCCACCTCAATGCAGTTTGCAGAAGTACCCACTGAAAAATGAAAACTTTTTCTATTTTGATAGCTCTGAAAGGACCTTTCCCACACCTTTTGTTCTTGCTTCAAGAAGTTATGTGCTTGATTTTGCTTGTGGATGTCCTTGGGAAACCTGCACACAGGTACCCAGAACTTCGATAAGAGGCTTAGTGGTGTATGTTTTCATTTATGTAAATTCATTCTTCTTACTCAATTACGTGGGTGAAAGGAATAATCCCAAGGGTCTCTGCTTTTATACAACAGAAGTTTTGCTGTTGAAGTCACTAGCGTGATCACACTCCTCCCTGTTGAATGTGATTTATTAAGCAGTGGTTTAAGAAGAAAACATCGACTCACATCTTCATCATTGAGACCTCTCCCCTTCTCTGGGATGAGTTGCCATGGGAATGAAGCTATAGGGAGGGCAAGCCCATCACATCCTGGCTTTAGTGGTGAAAGAAGTGGCGCTTTTTCTCCTGAAGCTAGGTTAGATATTGTTGGCAAGTGTGCAGTAGTTTTCAGCAGAATGGCTAATGCCTCTTGTACCCCATGTCCCAGAAAGCTTGTTAAGATTAGGGATCCAATTTCTTTCCTGTAAGAGATGCTTCATGAGTGTTCAGAGATGATCAGAACACCTTGACCTCTCATCCCCTCTTCCAAATATAGCACACAGTCTGACATTATTCCTTTGCAGTTTAATCTTTCACCTCTCTCAACTGGGAGTGTATTAATGAGATAAAATACATCTTCCTCATTTTCTGCAATACCACACTGAACTCCCAAGGAGGCTGATTTGGTTAAAATTATACTAGCTAAGAAAGGAAAAATTTCAAAATTTCAAATATGTAGTTGTTTAGTTTCCCTTATGCAAAGCCATTTTCTTCCCTTCCAATTTCTTTGTTAAAGGATGCTATTAACCTCTTAGCTTGTTGCTGTCTTTTCTGAAATTCTGTCCATTTTTATGTAAAACTTTATAAATATTATGCTAAATAGCCAAACAATAGTCTTAATTTCCTCCATATACTTAATTATTCTCTCATTATTGGATGATGATTTATCAATTATTTTATTTTTCATATCAATTAGTATTGTAGTAAAATATTTTTGAAAGAAATTACTGCATTCTAGATTCTTTCTTCCTTGATGTTACCTGAACCGTGTGTGTGTGTGTGTGTGTGTGTGTGTGTGTGTGTGTGTGTGTGAATGTGTGTGTATCTGTGTAGCACACATGTCCTGTTTATGGCCTAGCACTCTGTAACTACTTTTTCTCTGTACTGTATCCTGTTGTGAGTCTCTGTATTTACCACTGTCTACTGAAAAATGACTATTCTCTGATGAGGGTTGAGAGCTGCACTCATCTATGGGTATAAAGATAGGTATTTATAGAAGGCATTTTGATATTATGCCCTTTTAGCAAAATAATAGTAGTAGGTCCTCCCCTGGTGCCTATGACCTCTCCAGCCACAAATTCTTGCCCAGTTTTACAGTACCAAGCAAGAGTTTCCTCTAGTGCAGTGGGCATTTAAATCCAAAAAGACAGTTGTTGCTTACCCCCATAATATCATGCTTCTATAGCACCAATGATTATATTTTGCCAGGCAAGTCAATATTGTAGCTTGCAAGGCTCAGACTGAATATAACCCTTCATGTCTTTTCTTTTTTCTTTTCTTTTTTTTTTTTCAAGACAGGTTTCTCTGTGTTGTTTTGGTGCCTGTCCTGGATCTTGTTCTGTAGACCAGGTTGACCTCAAACTCACAGAGATCCGCCTGGCTCTGCCTCCCGAGTGCTGGGATTGAAGGCGTGTGCCACCACCATTCATGACTTTTCTACGATGGCACCTTGTATAGCTCCTTCTGGCACTTTGAAAGCTACTCAGCAGCAAGGAAGCTTGTAGGTCAATATGAGGCTGAGTTCTCCCCTCCATGTTCTTTGACTAAAGTGTACCATGTCTTCAGTAATAATGTTTTATCATCAAGTTGTGGTGAGAAACCAAGAGCAACAGCCTGTACTGTTTAAGGATGGTCTCTGGGACCTCTTTGATGAACAACTTAAAGGGAGATATACCCGACCCGGCACTGAGACTTTTGCTTAATAGTGTATGGCTTCTGGAAGGAGCATTATCTTTCTAGGACTGTTACCTCCATGCAAACTACTTCTTGTAGTTTTTAGTAAGTTTACAAAATGGGTTCTTTTCTTCAAATGTAGCATGAATCTTAAAAGTTCTTATTAATAAAGAACAAACTTGAAGCCAGGTATTGGGGTAAACACTGGAAGATCAGAGAGACAGAACAAGCCACAGCTGACCTCACCTGGCCAACTTCTCAGCTGATCTTGTTTCCTCAGACTGGAAGCCTCTGTGTCCTCATATCCAAATGGCTCTCAGCTGAACTGCTGCTAGAAGCCTGAAAGCTTAACCAGCCAAAAACTTAACAGAGTCCAGAAGAGGGCATCTGATCCTCTAGAGCTGAGTTGTAGGTTGTTATGAGCTGTCTGAGGTGGGTGCTGGGAAGTGCAAAAACAGAACTTAACAAACTCTTAACTGCGGAGCCATTTTCCCAAGCCAGTAAGTCCACTCTTGCACCATGCTGATTACTTGACCTGATTGATGTTAATCTCGTAGACACTTTGGTCTGAAATCCTTTCTGAAATCTGTTACCTATGGTACAAATGTTAAATATAGCTACAATTATTATGGAGACAGGGTGAAGGAAATGGGCTAAGTTATTTAATATTAAAAAACAAGTGAGGAAACATGATTTTATGAACTGGCTAATCAAGACTCTACTTTAGAATCAATTTGTGTTAAAATAAACTCTCTTGGCAGAATCGATGTATTCAAGAAAGCTTCAACTTCTAATATCTTTTATAAAGAACCCAACTACACATAAGATGCCGAGTAGTAATTCTTTAAATTAAAGAGTTTTCAAGTTCAGTTTTGTTGTTGGTAATTGAGATGTTTAAGCAGCTACAGGTGAAATAAAATTTAGACTATTTATGAAAAATAGCTCTCATAACTTTTTTCGTCACGTTGAGGAAGAAATTTTAAGTTTGCTCCATTCACACAGTTTACTGGTGCAGTCTTGTCTGAACTCTAGTTGACCTCATCTTACATGGAATGGACTATATAGGAAAGCAGCAAAATAATTTCAAATAAACATCTCCTAAAATGCATTTTAACCTTGGATCTGGAGATCTATAAAAGAATACTTTTTTCAGTACTTTGATAACATGGAGAGAATTCCTTACAGCTGAAAATTATGGTATTTAAAGGTTTCAAGATGTCTTTCCAGGTTTTGTGTTGGCAGCCAGCCAATGTCTGAATGGCTGCACTTTAAAAGCCCATCTTGCTTCCACATCCTTAGGTTTTTTTTCCATATTTTACATCAGTGCTTGCTCCCAGAAAACATTTAATATATTCTTTAAAGCTCATTCATTTTTCTTTTGCTGTAGATACAAATTTTGCCTCTAAAACAAATTTTAAAACCAAAGTCAATGGCATAACAAATCTCTAGGAACCTGACCATCTTTAAAAGTATAAGCATAAACATGTTGGCTTGATTCCTTATAAAACTTAAGTAAATGTTTACATAAGAATCTTAGTATAGATCATTATTTTCAGATCAACTTCTAAGTTGGTTTGTAACAAACACAGCTTTGTTTGTGTGTGCATGCGTGTGTGTGGCTTGCTAAACAATTTCAGTGGTTGAAAGCATTTGAGCTAAATGTAATTTAAATACTTTCAAATTCTACCCCCATAACCATCGATTGACCACATAATGGGGGCTTCTAAACCCCAGTATTTTGGACAATGCTCTATGACCCATTGTGTGAACAGAAATGTGGCTATAGCCTATTCAGTATAGGATTCCACTGGGTAACCACAGGATAGATTCAATGGAAAAGGCTGTGAGAATTTTAGAGTAAAGTGAAAGAAGAGATGGTATTTATTACAGTTAAGAAAAATGGAAGCATCATTGATTTTTATTTTACCATCAGACTATGTGGTGGTAAACCCAACCACTTTTGATCCTTTGACTGCCCCCCCCCCAAGTTTTATTGACTGTGAATGAACCTTGCTTTCTGTGTTCGTGTGTAAATGAAATCTAATGCAAAGGGTACGCATATGAACCTGCCTCTGAACAATTTATACAAACATATCAGTAATAATAACAATAGTAATAAACAATGATGCTAGTAGCAGTACTGTATGTATTACAGCCATATACAAGTAACCACGAAGAATCAGAGGTAAATGAGGTTTCCTCATTCAAAAGTAAAGAAAGATGAAATGATAAGAATAGATGTTATGTCTGGTGCTTGGGAAAACGGATTGCCTTTCTAGGTTGGAAGTTGAGGTTGAGGAACCCAGTCGCTCTTTGTTGTGTTGGGCTTCACTTGCATCTGTAGACGACTATCTCACTCCAGCTAGCGCAGAGCCAGACTTCCTTTTCATCTGTTAGGTTTTACATGTCCTTCCCTTTGTGTAAAATTTCCTCTTCCCTTATCCATAAAATTGGGCTTAATGTCCCTTTTAAATTCTCCTTAAGCTACCTACTTCTGTACAAGCACATGTTTTATTAATGTGGCACACCTTTGCCATTGTTGACCTGTCTCCTTTCCTAGTTATTGTATGCTTTTATAATTTATCCTATAGCTCAGACTTATCAGGGAGCAAAAGTCTCTCTTATTTTTTCCATTTCCTTATTATTACCTCATACAATAATTTCCCCATAGTTAGGAATATTTAACTATGGCATTGGTTATGTTAAATAATTCAACCGGGCATATTATTTCTCTGATGACATTTTGGATAAGGCAGATATTTGTTGTATGAGACTCCTCTTGTTGCTGCTCCTGACCCACACTGCAACATTTTTAGCATCCTTTTCCCAATACTGAGAGTTCTATTGCCTTGTTATGTCATTCAACAACCTAGGATGTGGTGTAGAAAAATGTTCTCGTCCCAGTAGAGATTCAGTTCCTTCCATAAAACTTAACACAGCCTGGTATTATTATATTTCTTGCTTGCTTTATTTGTACCTTTTAATACAGAATGAAACATTTGTGAGCACAGATACTGGTTCTTTTGGTGTTATTCATTGTACATTGTAAAACTCTTAATGTCAACATATGGTAAACACTCAATAAGTTTTGGAGTAAAAATATACCAAAGCCATTTAAAGGATATTTGTAAACTATTGAGGGCAGCAACTTTTTTTTTAAGTAACTACTTGCTAGCTAGTCCATGGATGGTGTGAGTTAAGACGCATCTAGTTCAATGCACAGGTTAGTTTAGAACATGGCTTCTATTACATTTTATCTCTAGGCAAGTTATTCATTTAATGCTGGTTTCTCTGCAATTAATAGCACTTACATTTTACCTGTGATAGTCACTGTTAGGCCAAAAATAATAGTCTCTATCAAGATACCAAAAAGAGATTAAGTGCGTAACAAATGTTATGAAAAAGTCTTGATGGTAATTGCCATCTAACAAGGTTCAGTATGACCCTCTTTTGCACTTGAAACACAAGGTTAAGTCCATATGGCCCTCAGTGATATACTTGAGTACCCACATACAAGGCAAGATGAGAGTTTATGGAAGAGAGCCTGGGAGCAGAATGCCCATCATCCTCTAGGCCCTAAGCTAAGGTCATCAATGCTGCCCATATGTAACATTTGGGCCTTGGTTATTTTCTTCTTTTAACCAGCTTGCTTCTCAGATCTCAAGAATGTCAGCCAAGGAGTTAAATCAACATTATTCTTTGTCTTTATCACGTTTGTCACTGTGAAACATAAGGAAGTTCTGCTCTTTGGGCACTTTTCAAAGATTTATCCAAGTGTAAATCTTCCTGCTGGTTTTTCTGAAGCGGGTCCCAAAGCTAACCCAAGGCCAGAATTCATTCAAGATGCATTAGGCTCTTTCTGAGCATTAGTTTAATTCTCACCAGTTGCATGGATTCTAGGGCTAGTAGCTGTTCAAGTTTGCTGGTAGCTTGGCAGTGTTGTTATTTTCAGCGTTTTATTAGGCTTACTATTTTGCTGAAGGCTTAACAGGCTCATTTTTCAGATTTTTAATCAAGAACAAGTTTAATGATTGAAGGTAATTATCTCCAGATTAGAAAGGCTTTTAAAATTTTATCAGCATTCCAAAATTTAACAAATAGCTCTCTGATAATCTAATTAAAATCCTACTTTTGCTGCCAGACTAGTTCAAGCCAGACACACATTCAACCTCTTGTAGGAAATCATTATCCATTTAAGCCATTTCTGACATGTCAGACATAAAAGTTGACTGGCGTTAATATTCTAATGGTTCTCTAGAGGTGGGTGAGGTGCGATGACTGGGGCTACCTTCTTATTGATTTTTTTTTAAAAGAGGTAAATAGCTCATTGGCTGTGGAGTACTTCTGTGTGTAGAGCACATAGAATTATGTCCAGCAGCAAATCAGAATCAGCTGCTCTGTATCATAATGAAAGGCCTTTCGCTTTCCATTGGGTTTGCACCTTAAAGGGTAATTATGCTTAGGGACTGTATTGTAAAGGAATTCAGTCTAGTTTGAACTACGGAGCTTCGATGGATAATGAAACACAAACAGAAAATCCAACCCTATTGCTGGTGACTGTTAATATAAGCTAGAGGCAAAATTATTTTTTATAGTTCTGAAAATAATTTGGACTTTTAAGCTAAAGCCTTATTTACCCAAGGATGCACCTTAACCTATTAGTAGCCAGCTGACATTTCAGAACAAACTTGAAATTTGGGTTCCAGCAATGGGAGCTGACTGCTATTAAGTAGTCATACAGGTTTCGGTCAAGGTCAAGTGAAGACTGGGAGCATAGTTGGTCAGATAACCTATGACATTGTTTTCATGTCTGCTGTTATCCAGAGAGTTTTTGTTACTATTTTGTTTTGGCCTTTCCTACTTTTCCAAGGGGATTTATTGTCAGAATTGGAAGTGGGTGAGGCTGAGAGACAACCAACTTAAAGAGAGGCAGCAGTTTGAAACCTTGTTTGTGTACTGATTTATGTGCTTCCAATTATCAATGTGTGGGAGTTTTGTCTAAAAAGCTGGGCCTGAGGTTCCTTTTGTTCTTCAGTGACTATTGTGGTTTATGCTTTAAATGGGATGCAAATGTGATTTATAGTGCATGGCTTGATGCAGTTAGAGAAAATTGGGCTTTACAAGGCAGTGCAAACGAGTAGGGAAGGGCCACGCGTGAGCAACATGTTCCTGTGGGTGACAAAGGAATACCCCAGTGTAGCTTATGGGGAGACTAGAGAGTAAACAACATGTGAAAGGCTGTCACACTCGGGGAACATGGCTCTCTTCCCTGCGGTCTGGGAGAGTGGAACAAAGTCTCTTAAAACTGTTTAGAGAGTTGTTAAAGTAGCATTTCCATGTGGTTGAGAAAAGAACATACACAATAGCAGTGTATTTCCACTGGGCAAGACCGATCCTAGCAGACACCTAACGTACTCCTTTATGACAATTCCACAAAGTCGTACCAATGATGTCTCTGCATTAGCATTTTGCGTGCCATATTCCTCAGGACTTCTGACTGACCAAATGACCATGACACATACGCAACAATTGTGAAGGTGGAGTAGCCTGGAAAGTGCAGAGTTTCATGTAATCAACTTGGCCAAATCAAAATTCCTACAGATATGTAACGAGAACAAATAAAATTACTTGCATAATTCATTCAGTCTCTCAACAAATCTTTCCTAAGCATTTTCCATGACCCATTTTTCAACTTAAAAAGCAGCATGGTTATGAGGAAAAGAATTCAATTTTAGTTTTGTCTATATTTATGTGAGTCTTATTGCAACATCACAAACACATTATAGTTTCTAGCATTTAAAACCTGTCTTGAACAACCATAAGAACAACAACTGATGATGACCTCTGGTTTTCATACACATGTACACACTTGCACCCTCTCCACATGACAATGTACACATACACACACACACACACACACACACACACACACACACACACACACAATTAACTACAACCCATTTCAACACGCTTAAATGGCATGTTTCTTTGGATACATCTCTATGAACTTAGACTATCCATTTTATCTATAAGATGAGGAAATTGGGTTAGTATTGTCTATCAGGGAAATAGTTGTGTTTCAGATGCCACCACTGCTGTTCAATCTTTATGGAAACACAGAAGAATATTTAGCATCTCTAACATTCTATTTTTCCACTCCTAAAATCCCACATATTTGGCACTCATTGTAAGGATGTTGATGCATGTAGGCCCCTTAAAAGGAGTGATGGCCACAGAGATCATTTGCACTGGGTGGAAGTAGTTTTTGTAAATGTTTCTCAGGGGGTAGCTTTTCTGGTTAAAAAGGGCACAGTGTGCATGGTGGTGTGTATGTTTACTGATGGCCTTCCTGCTGTGTGTGTGGGGGGGAGTGCAGATCAGGTTCCTATGGAGGCTCAGGGAGAGGATGAACCCAACCCTTCTGCTCTTTCTCATGGATGTTACTAGGGAGCCAGTGACTTACAGTTGCAGTTCTCAGTATTTAAATCATGGATCTGAAAATATTCAAACTGTGACTGAATCTCCATCATTGTTTAAGGAATACAAGAACAAAATTCAATTTTGAGCTTCAGTCTTCATTCAGGGTCACTGGTGCCAGGTATTTTGGACTCAGTGTGCACCAAGAGAGATTCTTATCCGGAAACTCCATGTCATCCAGAAGCAACTGAGGCAGGCTTTCAGAAAAAAAGAGCAGAGTAGGATGGTTTAGGAAGACAAGCGAGATGTAATTTTAGGATAGCACAAAGTCTAACACACACACAAAAATCATTTTACAGACACCAATGTGCTGATAGGAAGTCATCTGATTGTTGTGAAGGGGAAAGTGAGGCAAGGATAGGAAGCAAATGTCACTTTATCAAGGACACCAGCTTTAAGGGGAAGGGAGCATGGCAGTGATGTCGCTGAAGAAGGTACACAATGACGGAGGCACTGAAGAACTTTATCTCTTTCCAAAGTTCCTTCAGGCTTCTCCCTGGAGATTTTCCTCAGCACGCTTATACTTTCCCTTTTCTTTATCCTGTGAAATGAGGAAAAGGAGGCCTGTCCTCAGGGATCTGGTCTTCATATTACTAAGACAAGGAGGGGCTAGGGTGGATTATATGCTGTCTTCTGTTTGTCCTTGTGGCTGGTTTGTTGGACACAACGAAGGAAGACCACCATGTTATGGGTCAGGTGTGCTATATGCTTAGGGCAGATAGTGCTTTTGCTTTGGCTTATATACTAGGACATAATATTGGTATTTCATGCAATTCTATTGAAAAGGTTCTTTTTTATAGCAAGTATTTTAATAATGTTTGGGATGAGAGGAAAGGGTATAGGAGAGGGAGGGAAGGTAAGCAGTCCTTGAGCCTATGGTTGGTTACAGTAAAGGTTCACACCACCTACATTGATTCTATTCTCATGTATTTCCTTTCCTCCTCCTCCTCCCCCATTTACACTATACATTAGTCTGTTAGTATCAAATGGAACAGTTTGCCAGGTGTATTTTGATGTATTACTAACTACTAACTTATTTCCTTTACTAATGAATAAGTGGAATTCTTTTCTTCATGCTATCTTCTTCTTTTTCTTCTTCTTCTTCTTCTTCTTCTTCTTCTTCTTCTTCTTCTTCTTCTTCTTCTTC
>CABHPP010136518.1:0-15507 GCA_902168425.1 Peromyscus attwateri | reverse complement strand
CTTCTAACTTCTTCTTCTGACAGACTCTCCATATGTAGCAATAGCTAGCCTGGAATTCCCAGAGCAGTCTGGCCTCAAACTCAGATTTCTTTGTCTCTGAATCTCAAGTAATAGGATTAAAGTAATGTACCACCATATCTGGAAATTAGATTTTTTTTGCCTATACAATTGGATTATTTCTATCAGATAAATATTTAACACTCTGAAAGGTAAACATTTATTTAAGTAAAACAAAAAAAATCTCCACCAAGTTACTCTAAAACTGAGACAGCAAGCCTGGGAAGATTGCTACAAAGAACTTGCCATGAGAGCATAAGGACCTGAGTTTGGACCTCCAGAATCCATAGAAGTGACTGGTAGGTATGGCAAGCTGCCTGTAACCTCAGCCTTGGGATGTGAAGATGGGGTCAAGTGAGAGACTCTGCCTTATAAGGTGGAGAGCAATAGGGAAAGATGCCCACCAAACTTCTGGTCTCCACCAAACTTCTTGCCTCCACATGTATGGTCACACATGTGTCTATGCACCCACACATATATGACCATACATATATGTATATAAACTCATACAAAGAGAGAGAGAATAGATGTCCTTTATACATACATACCACACAGGTGAAATTCTTTATTAATGACTCCTTGGCTCTCATCACAAACTAACATCATAGTGAACATTCTGCGAATAGGAAAAAAAATGTCACAATGTCTCAGATGGTAGTTTCTTTAAAATATTTTTAAAATAAATTCTTGTATGAAGAAATATGTTTGCAAAAAGAAAGGTAATAAGTTAGTCATTTTTTTTTGACTAATGATCACTGCAATGATTCTTTTAAATTGGGATAGAACTGACTTTTTGTTGAAGTAGGATTTGAAATTAGAAGGAAAGAGCAAAACCTCTTAGGCTATGATACTAAAGTCATAGGAACATCACTAAAAAGGAGAACTATTATCGTGGACCGCAGCATTGAAGTGTTTCTAGAGTGGAAGCTGGTGACTGTGGGACAACTCATAAGAACACGACTCAATTTTCTTTGTTTTTGTTCAAATGTTTTTATTTCTCCTGTTTTGTATCTTTTCTTCTTATAAAATAAGATCATCTTCTGGTCATCAAAGGCCACTCTAATTACATTGCTTTTAGAAATTTTACAAGGTTTGAAAGGAAAGATCAAAGTTGAAAATCATCTTTTTTGTTGACATCACTGTTTTTACAAACCAAACTCCAAAATCAGTGTCAAAAACAAAAACACTCCAAAACACCAAGCAAATAAACAAAAAGATGAGACATAAGATCAAGTTGTAATTCTTCAGGACAGCCAGCAGGTTGCTCTTGATAGTCTGAATGGGACCATTTAGGGGGCAGCATGGAGATGGCTGGTCACCATTTCATAGGACTTCCTGCTTTCCTGAAGACTGTCTGAGGCTTCTTTATGTGGTGGTCTTGAGTCTCTCACATCTCAAAAAGTAGTAGAAGGGCAGACTTTCCCATGCGAGCATTTTTTAAGCCATTGCCTGCTTCACATTGACCAAGCTTATTTTCACGTTTAGGTTGAAAGCCAGAAGAGGATATAACTCAAGGAAAATTGAAGGAAAAGGCATTTATTGTGGTATTTTTTTTTGTAAATACTGTGTAAAAATAAATTTAGTGTATTAAAGACTTTAATGTAATAAGAAATAACTCTGAAATAATTAAAGAAAAATAGAGCATAAACATTCAAAATCTTGGCATAAATAATAACTTTCTTTCTGAATAGATATCTAATAGCTGAGGAATAAGGGCAATGAGATCACATAAAAAAGATTGTTCACAACAAAAGAAACAATCAACAAAGCAAAGAAATAGGTGTAGAATGGGAATAACTTTTACAAATACTTACCTGACAGGGAGTTTATATCTGTTGTGGGGTGCTCGCCAGAGAAGACTGGACATGAGTTTAAGCCAATAGAAAGTCTTTAACTGGTGACTACACTGAGTGCTCAGGGTCCCGGTGTAGCACTGAGTCTTTCTCAGGGTGAGCTTTTAAGCACAAAAACCATGTTTTGGGTTGACATACTTCAGGTAACAAGATCAGTTAGCTAAAAGTGGAACCATAGAAGCCAAAAAGCAAGATTAGAACATTTAGAGACTTTCTCAGAACTATGGACTTTGACGGATTCAGGCTTTGTTTTACATTTTGGCAGGTGGTATTGTCTACATGCTAAGTTTCACAGCCTGAATGGCACTTCCGTCGTGGAGTCAGTTGTGCTAAGGTTTGGGGGCCTACTAAGGTCTGGGACCCTGTTACAATATCTAGTAGATATAAATAACACACACACACACACATGCACACACACACACACATTGTGAGATATTTGTATACCGTGTGAAGATGTATTGTTGTGATTGGTATAATAAACACTGAACAACTAAGAGCTAGGCATGAGGTATAGGTAGAATTTCTACACAGAGAGAAACTGGGAGGAGGAATCTAGGTGAGTGATTTTGCCAGCAGACTTGGAGCAAGTCAGATGTGCCATACTAAGAAGAGGTAACTGAGCCATGCAGCAGAATATAGATTTAAAAAATTTGGGTTAATTAAGTTATAAGAGCTATTTGTGAAAAAGCCTAAGCTAAGGCCAATCTTTCATAATTAATAATTAGTCTCTGGGTCATTATTTGTGGGCTGGTGGTCCAAAGATAGTCTGTCAAGAAAGCTTACTGCATTTGGCGCCCAACACATAGCATGCAAATCCACAAAGGGCCTGAGAAAGCTAAAAAAAAAAAAGTTCCAAGTAGGCTCGGAGCTTGCAGCTCTTTAAAGAGGCCCTGCTACTAAGCACTTGAATGGGGTTTATGAGTGGAGGGTAGTGCACTCCTCAGTGGCAGAAAACTAGGTAGAGGTGCTTACCAGAGCTGGGCTGACAGATCAGCTCCAGGCTGGGGCCTGCAGTCATGAGGCTCCACTCTCACTGACCTGAAGAGGGGCAGAGGCAGATGCCAGGCAATGTGCTAAGCAGAGCCACATGGCAGAGGGCCTAGCAGCCTCTTAGCTGTTTAAAGTTTGGCTCACGTGGTCAGAGAATGCTGCAGAAATGCAAAAAGGTCCAGACTGAGAAAATCTCTAAACAGATGTAGCAGACTTAAAAATGTGCTTAGATGTTGAAGAAAGAAAAGAAATGGGTATAGACAATCATGGAAAAATAAGCAGTTTAAAAACAATAGAGAGTAAAATAATATAAAAGGAAAAAGCCACATAAAGATGGAAAATACACACAGTGTCTGGATCCTGTATGGTGCTTTGTTGACTTTGAATTTTTTAAATACTAATGAACAAAAAAAGTAGCTGCTGAGAGACATTGGAACTGCTAAATTAAACCAACTTATATATTTTAAGAATGTTTTAACTTCAGAATGGAAGTCAGAAAATATCTTGCATAGGGGGAGAGGTTTCACTTGTTTCCACAGGAAACAAAAAGCTATGAATTCCTTCAAAATTAATAAAGATCAGATTTGACTGAGGAAGACCTACTGAGTATCTTGGCTACAGACATGGGGAAGGAAGCCAGGAAAGAGTATAGGACATGTGACATATAATGCTGATCTTTCTGTATGGGAACAACTATGAGACTTGATGAAACATGATAACTCTTGTTGGCTACAGAATCCACATGACTTATAATTACGTGGCATCCTTTCATATGGCAAGGTTAGAGGTTTGGTTAGATAGTCCAAAAATACTTATAAAGTTGACAGATGCCTTTTGCTTGCTCAAACATAAAACAGAAAATCATCATTAGCTGACTTGTACACACTGTGATTCCATACTTGTGTTAATGCAGATCTATATTTTATCTTTAAAAGTTTGTGTGTTTTCAGAACAAAAGGACCAGACACCAATAAAGACAAATAGCCCAGGTGATCCAGCTTCTCAAAATGCCTCTGTTGCAATCTCCTCAAAATTCTACATCCAGAACAACTTCAAAGTTGCTAGCTAAGATAGTTTAGCCTCACACAGTACCCCAATCAGGACTCCACATAGGCTCTGCACTTTCCCATCACACAGAGACTAAACAAAAAATATTACAGCTAGCTCTCCCAGAACTTGACCATTATCCCAATTTTCTCAGGGTTCTCTAGAGATGCTGTCATATCCAGAAAACAGGAAGCCATCTAGAGAACACAACACCCACATTCTCAAGAGGTGGGGTGGGTGGTTTTGGTCATTCAATGAATTATGGATGTTTATCATTATATAGGGGGATTGGTTGCAAATTGTGGTTGGTCATGGTCAAGGAAAAACTGAACAAAGGAGATTATATTCAGGGATCTATTTTTGAAAGGAAAAGGATATGTATAGAAATGATAGGAAAAGGGTAGATTGTTGAATCTATTTTTAAACTAAAAAGTAACTACTATTCTTAAATATTTTATATTGTTATGGATTTTTTTGTATATTGATACAAATTTAAGGTTATTTTTGTTATATTGCATATATGATTCTACTCTTGTTTAAGGTATTGTACCTATGTAGCACATTTAACAATGTAATGTAAATTTCTAGCCCTTGAAAGTTATTATTATTATTATAAATTATTTAGGAAAATTAAGAAATGAGACTAGTAGTCATCTACCACAATCAAACTTGTAGTCATGTTTGGTATGTTTTCAAGGTCAAACAAAGATATGTTTTAGACAGATAGTCTTCAAACACTTCAGAAACCTACAGAATATGACATTTAAGAAGTTTTAATAATCTAAGGCTTTCCATGACAGTGAAACATGTCTGTTCCTGACAGCACCAATTTACGTCAAAAAAAGATGATGGGCATTGAAGAACCTCTATATGGAGTTTACTTTCAGTGTGACAAAGCTAACCATTTGGGCAAGGAACTGCCCTTGCCTCAACTTCTCACAATACGCTGTCCAAACTGGATAAGCAGGGCACAAAAAAAGTTATTGCCACACTTTGCCAACACAAGGTAAGACAGTCCTTCAAAATTCATGCTTCACAGAAAAGTCTGTCAGATATTCTAGGCCTGTAGGACAAAGATGGATGCCTCAACATTATAGAGGAACCTTGGGGTAACTGTCCATGCAGTCAGATGTCTGTCATTTCTATAGTTGTGGAAGTTGTTCGCTTTGCAGTTCCTGTTTACTCAGGGATATTTTATCCTTCTTGATTCTCTGATAGGGATTTAAGACTAGATAGTCATACAGTTATCCTTGTTACCAAACTAAAAAAAAATTACATAAAATATGTAAAGTTTATAAGGTTGAAAAACATAAAAGCTTAAGTTGTTTATCTAAGATTTTTTAAGGCCTAAAAAGATACTTTTGGATAGTGATAGAAATTATGATAAAAAGTGATTTAGGTATAAAACTTTAGATTCATCAAGATAGGATAGAAAATAAAGTATTTTCTCAAAATTTACCAAATACAAATGGATTAGACATTGTGAATGTAATTCTTACTTGATAATCGTTCATATAGAATATAATTTTACTGTATTAGAGTTTAAACCTTTCCTTTTTATTTAGAAAAAAAAGGGAAATGTTGTGGGATATTTGTACACTGTGTGAAAATGTATTGCTGTAATTGGTGTAATAAAAAGCTGAATGTCCAATAGTTAGGCAGGAGGTATAGGCAGGAATTTTGGGCAGAGAGAAAGAGAAAAATTGGGAGGAGGAATCTAGGCATGATTTTGCCAACAGACTTGGAGCAAGTCAGATGTACCATACTAAGAAGAGGTAACTGAGCCCTGTGGCAGAATGTAGATTAAAAAAACGAATTAATTAACTTATAAGAGCTATTTGAGTAAAAGCCTAAGCTACAACCAAGCTTTCATAATTAATAAAAGTTTTTGGGTTATTATTTGTGGGCTGGTGGTCCACAGATAGTCCAAGGAGAAAGCTTGCTGCACACATACACACACACACACACACACACGCACACGCACACGCACACGCACACACGCAGGCAAGCACATAAAGGAACAAATGATTCAATTAATAAATGTCTAGTTGAACTGAAAAAAAAAACCCCTTTAAATGAAGAAGTACAAATGGCCAATATATACATGATAAAATGTTCAACATCCTTAACCATCAGGAAAGTATATATCAAAAATAATTTGAGATTCCATATCATCCCAGTCAGAATGGTTATAAAAAGCAACACAGGGCTGGTGAGATGGGTTGGTGGTTAAGAATACTTGCTGTGCAAACCTGTGAACATGAATTAGATTCCTAGCTCCCAAGGTGGAAGGATAGAACAATTCTTGAAACTTGTTCCCTGACCTCCATATTTAGTCTATGACATGCACACATCTGTTCTCACATACATCATTGCACTCCCCACATACACATGCATATATGCACACACTGATAATAATAATCATAATAAAAAATAAAAATTCAGCAAGAACAAAGGAAATGGATAAATGCTAGGGAGGATATCAGGAAAAGAAGGCACAAGTCTTACTTGTTGTTGATGGAAATGTAAATGAGTCCAGCCACTACAGAAATTCATATGGAGGTTCTCCAAAACCCAAAAATAGGACTTCCATGTGATTCAGCCATCCACTTCTGTGTTTATACCCCTAAGAATCAAAGACAGTTTGTTGTATAAATATCTGCATGCCTTTGTTCATCTGTGATCACAATAGCCAATTCAGAGAATCAGTGTAGATATCTAGAAGAATAAAGACAATGTGATAGAAAATATGATTATATATATATATGTATATATATTATACTGAGAATATATGAAGAAAAATTTAATTACATTATTTTCATGAAAGTGGGTAGAATTAATTAAAAAAAGAATGGTAGGCATTTTCTTGACAGTGTTTCTTTTACTTTTGAGGTTATAATATAATCACACCATTTCTCTCTTCCCTTTCATTCATCCAAACTCTCCCTTGTACCCTTTCTTGCTCTGTTCAAATTCCCAGCACAATCCCTAACTCCATTCTAAATATTTGCCCTTATGTTCATAGGTAAGTGTAGTCCTCACCTCTCATCAAGGAAACTTCTCTTTGCAACAGACAGTAGATACTTTTAATATTTAACATCTAAAGAAAGAAAGACATGCAATCACTATGATTTGGGTGCATAGTTCTAATTTGATTTGTAGAAAACTCTTGCTATAGATTGCTAAACTGCTACCCATCAAAAACTGCATTTATAAAGAGAATGGTGCTGTTTCTTTATAATTACACCTTTTGATAAGTAAGTCTGTTAAGATAATTATTTTCCCAAATGCTTCTTCAACCTGAAAAGGTTGAATACTGAAATATTCCCAACACTAAACAACTGGCTCCCCACTACAAAAGTCATAAAATAGTGGTAATAAAATATTTTCTCAATGCAAAAACTCTTTCATTCACATTTTCTTGCCTGTTTATTTTGCCAGTGTGATAGGTCTTAAAAAGCAGATATAATAACAACATTCACTCTAAAGAGTGACAATAGCTTCAAAGAAGGAAAATAAAGACGATAAAATTAATATTTTTGTAGCCGTAACAATATACCACACAAAGTCTAGAAAATATAAGAAGTAGAACAGTATGGACTTTGTTAAACTTTTAAACCTATCATTGGCCTTTTGGAATCTTTGTTCATTTATTTCCTCCCTTCCTCTACTCCCTATAACCATTGTATCAGTATTAAGTTTCAGTGCATTTATCAGTACCTTAAAATGAATGAATCAGATTAGAGAATTAGCTCTCTCTCGTGCACGAGACAGATGAAGACAGTTCAGAACTGACATGGCAGCTCATTAGCACCCCTTGTCCACATTCCACCTTTGTTGACATATAGTTTCTGTTTTTAAGATTGCCCAGAGCTTGAAAGTGTGTGATAGAAATCCATTCATCCTACCAGCTATCTAGGCAATTGGAAGGAAGAATGGAGCATAGAAAAATGATAACAGCAACGACGAAGCACACAACAATTGCCCACTGCCCTTTAAAGCAGTTCCCTAGACGACAGAAAAAACATTTGCCCTTATGTCACTGAACAGAAACTGATACTGGAAATATGGGAAGGCAAGGGAAGCATGTCTACAAATACCATTGATGATGAACATGAAAGCAGAGAATTTAACTTTTGCATGAATATGAACATAGAATATTTCATAAGTGAAAAGGAGATGAAGGTAGAGAGAGGCATTTGTTATTTCAGTTAGAATTACAGATGAAAAGTTTGTATTTAAGACATTGATGCTTGTAGCTACCAAAATCAATAGCTTCAATAAACTCTTGCACCAGAAACTATTAAGATTCCTCATTGCCTGCTGAATCTCAAGTCTAATCCTAATTTTAAATTGCTACACCAAACAGCTTCCCCTGTCGCTTCTGAAAAAAATTTGATTGCTATTACGACAATGTCTTAGAGCATAAATGGTTGCTTCCACCATGGATGTATTTTATTTCTGAAATTCCCACACACAGTGTCTCCTGTAGCTTCCTTCTCTTTGTCGACACACATTTCAGACACATACTCTCAGATCTTGATAAAAAGCAATTTGTTCCAGAAAGGCTTTGAGAATCAAATTAAGTTCATGATTCCACTAGTCTATGTTTGACTTCCAATTTATTAAATTGCATTTATGTGCATAAGTACTCTGTGGCAATCTATCAGAGCACCATTTCATTGATTTTGAAACAAACAAGCTTATGTGATTCTCTTAAACATGATCCTTCTATTACTTCCCACCAAGTAATGTGAATCATCATTTGTTTTGACCATGTTTCAAGACTAGAGAGATTTAGCAGTTCTTCAGGACTCAGAAGGGTCTCAGGGTCACAGGACTTGTGTAAACCCCTTTATCTGCAACTTAAGACCCTTATTATTTATCATATCCTTTGCCAGATGCTTAAGCCATTCTCAAAATCTATTTCAGATCCTCCTTGAAGATGGAGATACCTAGATCATCTGCTAATCCTTTTTTGATCACTATGAATTTATTTGTATGCAAATGTCTTGTATGTATTCATTATCATGAGAAGAGATGCAGTAATGCAAGCAACTGGGAATTGTATGTCTGTAGGACAGTCTTTATCTTTATTGCATGGGCTGCAAACTGAGTCCTTGGTTTAAGTCATTGTTACTCTGTAGGAAGTTTTGTCCTGTTTAATGTCCTTCGAGGCTGCTCTATCTGTTTTTGCACAGTGTCTGGCCACTCTCTATGGGTTTCTTGGAATTCTTTGACTTAATCATATTCTGCAGCTTTGGTCATTCCCCCACCTCTGTTCATGGCCTCCCAGTCAGATCCCACCCCATTGCCACTTGATCTATCTCTGTGATTTGATTCTGATCCTTAGCCTGTGAGCATGGTCTTTTAAAGATATCAGTTAAAATAAATCAATGGCTGGCATTAGTTCCCTCCTTTTTCCATTCATGATGGCTGAGAAATGGAGACAACTGGAGTTTTGAGCCAAGAATAGCAAAGTAGAATGCGAGGGCATAGGCCGTCCATGTGCTAAGAACTATTCACTCTTGGATTGTTAGATGAGAGAAATACATTTAGTCATTAAGCTACTGTTTTTATTTGGGGAGGAGAAATGAATGAAGGGGGAAGTTGCTAGGGGTGATGAGGTGTCTTAGTAGGTTAAGACTTCTGCCATCGAGCCTAGCAACCCGAGTTCCATCCCCAGGATTCACATGTTGGAAGGAGAGAACTGATCCCTGCAAGTTGTCCTCTCACCGACACACCCACACCATGGACATAACCCTCCACCTGCCACACATAAAATGAATAAGTGAATTTAATGAAAAGGGGAGCTTCTGTCTTTCTCTTAGTAGCATCGCCTTTATCTTAATGAATACCTTTGTATAATATAAGGTGCGCGTGCATACACACACACACACACACACACACACACACACACACACACACTGGAATTCTTTTCATTCTTAAAGAAGAATTAAATTATGTAATTTAATGAAAATCACTAAGAAGTCAGGCTAAGAAAGACAAATACATGGTTTCTCTTTGTGTGGAATCTACACTCAAAAGACTATTGTACTTGAATTGTAAAATTAATAAATACGTATATACAGATACATACACACATGTATATGACATGAATATAGAAATCAGGGTATATGAAAGGGCAGGGAGATAAGGGATATAAAAGGAAGAGAAAGAGGGATCAAATAAATACTAGGGGAGAGAAAGGAAGACAAATATATCATTTTCTTTTATATATACAATCATGATTTAATTACATATATGTCTTATGCATTGCAGGAAAGCATAAGGAAGATTATTAGAGAAGGGGAGAATAGGAAAAATGGGTGGTCAGAGGGGACAAGGGAGTTGGTGGGGGGTTGAATATGAACAAAGTATACTGATGTATGTGCATGAAAATTTAATAATGAAATCTATTATTTTTGCATGTTAACTAAAAACAGAAGCAAAAAAAATAATGATTTCTATGTTAAAAGGCAGCTGTGAAAATCAAGCGAAACAGCATATGTGAAGTTAACTATTTAAAAAAAGGAATGTGGAATAAATAGAGCATGAGCCAGGCTTTTACTAAGAAACATGAATATTTCAGTGTTTTCAGAATAAATAAATAGTCTCATTAGCATATAGAACTCTCTATAGTACTGTGTTAATAAAACTTGAAATGAATGCTTAACCTACAATTCTTGAAAACTTAATTGAAAATAATGTCTGGGTGGCCTTAATCCCAAAATGACAATTTCAAACATAAGGCTCTATATTGACATTTTGGGGACCTGATTCTGTATTTGATTTGGGGATGAATTTATTGTTTCCTTTCTTGCTGTTCTCATCTCACATGAGAAATCTCACAATTTTTTTTTGTCTAATGAATAACAAACATGATTATAGAGCTTCAGCTATATGGAATTATCTATAAGCTAAAATAAGAACATATGTAAAGCATATTAGGATATTGTTTGTTCTTAAGATATGTTATGATTCCATTGTAGAAGGGAAATTTATTGGACCAATCATCATGCTTTTGTGTGAGTTCAAAGACTTACCACCACCTCATTGATGATTGGGAGACATATTTTCATTTAAGTGACTTTTTCACTTGTGTGGTCTCTTTCTCTGACTGTTCTTTATTCTCGTGTATTTTGTTAGTACTACCAAACATGAAAGATTTTTTTAATTGTTTGAGTTTGTATAACTATGTTCATTACGTTTAGAGTCTGTTCATGAAAGCTAATGGCTTGTTTGGTGTCATTAAAAATTTAAACTTTTTCTATTAAATTTGAGGGTTATCTTTCTAATCTTTATCTCAACTAAATAATCAGTTCTTTGTACTCATCAAGATAAGAGTATGTTTCAAAATATACTTTTGAAAATTTGTTGCCAAAAAGCTCTAAGAATGTTATCAAGAAATAATATTTGAGTCCATTATTAACATAACCAATGTAGGCCAACTCTAAAATTTAGAAACACATCACAGGCATAAAAATCATATAGATTTTAATGATAGTGAGCATTAGTGACTATATTATAATGTAGATCATAGAGTAAGCTTGTGTAACCATTTCTGCACATATATTTAAAGATTGCATAAGTGTAACTAATTAGAAAAGTTGTAACATTGATATATTTCTTTCATATCTATCTGTGATTGTGGGTTGAATTATATATTGAAGACCTAATCTGTCAAAATATGATTTCTTGGAAATAGTGTCTTTACAGAAATAATTGAGTTAAAATAAAGTCATTAGGGTGAGCTATAATATAGTTTAATTCTGGTATCCTTATGAAAAAGAATTTGACACAGAGATATGCATACACATATGACAATGTACAAAACCATAGATAGAAATGACCACATACCAGTAGGAGAGGTCTGAAATAGATTTTCCCTTACAGCATTCAGAGGAATCAACCATGCCCATACCTCCACTTTCCCCTATATCTCCAGAACTGGAGATATATGACAAAAATGTATTTTTGTCATAACCACACCATCTCTGGTACTTTGTAATTATAGCCATACCACAAAAATATAAGTATGTGCATAAAATACAGTCGTATTTCATAGAGAAATATAAACACAAGAATGTCAGTGGTTGGTATCACTTTCCATATTTGCCCAGAAAACTTGGGAGGCTTCCTTTCTAATATTCTTTTTCTTTGCATCTCATTTCTAAACTGTCACCAAATATTTCTCAACTATCATTGCTTCTTTTTATTACCATGACCCTTAGAATGTCTAGACCACGATAAAAATCTTGTCTGATTTGTCAGTTTGAGTCTATTCTTTCTCTTCTACAGGCCATTCTTGAAGCTGGATGACAGATCATAATAGTTGCCTTGGACCTTGACATGGGTCTTCTTCGGTCATTGAACAAAGACGAGACATCTCATCTGGTTTACTAGTCTCTGCAGGGCCTGAAACTTCATGCCTTTTAAAACACAGTGTAAGTGACTTCTGCTGAAGGAGGGAGGGGACAACCAGCCCTCAACTCTGTCCTTTGCCGTAACCAAGAAGCTATAGAGAATATGATGTGTTTGCTTTTTGCTGTTCGGCCTCAAAGAGTAGGGAGCTCAGATCTCTGTAAGGAGGGAAATAAGCTAAATTCCATGACTGTTCGGCTTTTTATAGACTGCTGCTTTTGAGAATGGAGATTAAACAGTACACAACAATCTTACCGAGATTAAGAGTGATCAGAGGTGCAAATTACAGAGGTAGTGAATACTGATAAGATTAAGGGTTTTTTTTTTTTTAAGAAGCCATAGAATCTGGCCAGGGCAGCCACTGAAATCTGGCTAGATATCACATGAACGGTGCAGGTGAGAAAGAATGAGACCAAGGAAAGAGAACACTATTGAATACAGAGAAGCTACTTGGGGTAGATCTTACAAAATACTAGACAGTGCTCAAGTTCATATTAATGATAATAAAGCATCACTATTAAAAATCTGAGCTTTTAGTAGAGCTCAAGAAAAATCAAGCCTAAAGAGTAGGGCAGCCCTAAAGTAAAAATCTATTCAAGAGTGACATAAACAAAGTAAGAAAACAAACCTTGAAAAGATCAAATTGATGTGCTGGCAAATTTATAAGTTGCAAAAGCAAAACATACTTACAGCATATATGTCAAACACCTAACAACTACAGAAAACTACTAGATAGGGAAGAAATTTCTGACTCTTAATCAGGATTAATATCAACCAATGAAGATTAGAAACAATGAATGGCCCTATTCTTCATACTGGGTCATCTTGCCCAACCTTAATACATGGGGAGGTGCTTAGTCTTACTGCAACTTGATATGCCATGTTTTATTGATACTCATACTAGACCTGCTCTTTCCTGGATGGAGATGGAAGAGGAGAGGATTGGGGGTGGGAAGGGGAATGGGGGAGAGGGACTTGGGGGGGAAGGATGGGGGGAGGCTGCGGTTGGGAAGTAAAATAAATAGATGAATGGAAAAAAAGAAATAATGAATGGTATGTGGTAAGAAGAAAAAAGAAGAATTTAAAATCACTACATTAATTCGTTCAAGTGTGGTGGAGAAACTAGAAAATAACGAGGAAGCACATGTGGAGTCGCAGTAGAGAACTGGGTACAGAAATAGCAAAAGAACTCTGTCTAAATTTTAGAGCTCAAAACATCATGTCAGAGTTCAAGTGTTCACTATACTAAACATTGCAGAACACTAAATAGGCAGGTGGTCAGTAGAAACTGTTCAAACAGGATAACTGAGAGCTAAAAGGCAAACAAAAACAAAAATCTCCAAGACAAAACAACAAACACAAACAAAAGGAAAAGTGTTACAAAACCTCAACGTCTCACAGAACATCACCAATCAATGTGAATCACCGCAACAGAAAATCTGCAGGGAGTGAGTGTTTTGAAGAAACAGTGGATCCACAAATCACATCCTGATCAAATTATTGAAAGTCAGTGCAAACAAACAAAAGTAGAAAGAGAAGTCCAACATGGGCACACAACGAAACAGGAAGAAGAGTTGCTGCTACTTCACCAAAATTCTGTGCGACCAGAAACAAACAAATCAATATGTATTGCCGCTCAGTCCTGGGCTGGCCTGGCGGTTCTGCAACCTTAGCCTCCCAAGTGCTGGTATTTGATCCCTGAGTATCAACACCAGCAGCAACTTGTTTCCTGTATGAATACTCTAAAAAGGAATGTTAAAGGAACCCTGGATAGAAGAATAATTGTATGAAAAATTATACCATGGAAAAAAGAAGAAATCTAGACGTATCCAATACGCGTATAATAAAATACGTTTCTGAGTTACTAACTTAAGAGATAATTGATTGTGACACAAAATAATAAGTTACAGAATTTATAACATATTTGGAAGAAAATTTATGAAAATTTTATCAA
The DNA here is from genome assembly GCA_902168425.1 of Peromyscus attwateri. Classification (NCBI taxonomy): domain Eukaryota; kingdom Metazoa; phylum Chordata; class Mammalia; order Rodentia; family Cricetidae; genus Peromyscus; species Peromyscus attwateri. The sequence continues at coordinate 1,182 of CABHPP010136518.1, read as the reverse complement.
AATATGATGGTGATAAATGGATGGAAATGTCCTATTAGAAAGTGGTTACCTTAAGTGTGGAATGAAATACTTGAAGGTAAGTTACGATGAGTTTAGGATGCATGTTGCAAAAGTCAACACAATTGCTAAAACAAACAGAAAAAAAGTGCTACACTTTGAAAGTCAACAAAGGATGGAAAAATCACATATTAATATTCAATTAACTATTAACATTCAATTAACAAAGGGGCAGAAAAGATGTACAAATGCAAAGGAGAATAAATAGGAAAATTAAAGGTATATTAGAAGAGAATATTGCTTAGATGGATGCTAGCAGATGCCTTAAATGTAACTGATGTAGTCATTCTTATGAAGAGAAAGGTATTTTCAATATGTAAAAAATACCCTATTGTTTGCTAGCTGTAAGAAAAACTTTCTACATCAACTGTCACGTTAACAGTAAAGGTGGGCAGGGCTGAAGAGATGACAGCGCTAAGTGGCTGCTCCTCCACAGAATTTGGATTTGAGTCCCAGCACCCATATGGCGGCTCACAGTCACTGTAGCATCAGTCCCAGGGGATCTGATGCTCTCTTCTGGTCTTCATGGACACCAGGCATACATGCAGATAAAATACCATAGACACATAAAAAAGAAAGAAAAAAAAGGTAGACAAACAAATACTATGATAATACTGAAGTTGGAGGGGAAGAGAGATATGATCCAAATATGCTGACTGCATGGTTGTATGAAATTTCCCCAAAATAGATATGTCTTTTACAGTAGCCCTGAACTTCCAATGATATTATGTGAAATCACTGTGTCAAAATAAAATACCACCACCACCAACAACAACAACAAAAAAACACTGAAAGTAAACAGCAATCAAACAACACACACTTCTCAAAAACAACAACAACTCAAAATATTATGTGAGATTCAAAGACATGGTAGACCATTTTCGTTTGATGTATGTAGGTCATTGTTGTTAGTCATAAAACATCTAATTCATTAGTGCTTTTTATGATAATTTATATTTGTTTAAAATTTTATACATGCATATGATGTTTTTATTAAATCCACCCCTCACTTCCAATTCCTCCCGTATACCCCCACCACGTTGCCTTCTTAACTCTATGTGCTCCTTTTTAACACATAGTGACTCCACTTAGTATTACCTGAATGGGCAGAGGCATGTTTAGCTT
>CABHPP010136517.1:0-63032 GCA_902168425.1 Peromyscus attwateri | reverse complement strand
ATATGTATACACACACACACACACACACACACACATATATATATATATATATATATATATATATATATATATGAGTACTGTGGATAATTTATGGCAAAAAGTGGATAATTTAGAACAAATAGAGAAATTCCTAAAATCATAGAACTTACCATGAGTAAGTAACAGAGAAGAAAATATTAATAGACCTATAACTAAAAAGATGATTGATCAGAAATCCAGAGTATCTCAATAAAGGACATTCATTAACATGATTGATTGCAGTTAGAAAATAACAAAAATGAAATATTTTCAACCCTCTTCAAAGAAATTCAGAGTGGAAGAGTATGTAGCCTTTAAATCCAGGATTGTTCCAACCAATCAAAGATACCACAAGAAAAGTAAGTTGAAAACTAATAACCTTCAACAACAACAGTGGAGAAATTCTCAAAAAAATACTAAACCAAGCTCAGGAGACTGATGCCTATGGACCACAACAATGATCAACAGGATACCATAACCCACAAGGTACAATAGTGGCCCTCATGTCTATATAGCAATCAAGAGCTCTATCATTAGTCTTCTAGCCCACCTAACAGAATGAAAATAATTTTTGGTACTTGGTACTATCCAGAGCAGTGAACTAATGGATCTCTGCCAAGAACCTATTATGGTCACTTTACTAAACCAGCATAATTCTTAACTGCATTCTAAATATTTATTCTTCTATCCACAGATAAATGTAGCTCTCACTTCTCATCCAAAAAACTTCCTTTTGCCACAGAGACCACTGTAGTAGACCACTACTGGTCAAATTGCAGAGAAAAAAAAATGATTGTTGGGTTCTCAGCCCCTGTTGTTACATCTAAAACATAACTTTTGTGCCTAAGAAAATATTGTAAGAGCCAAAGATCCAGGAAATATGATTTGAGATTACATCTCTTGGAGAAGATAGGGAAGCTTCACCCATGATATGACAACAATATTGGTGCCTAAATAATCCTAGTAAAGTAGAACACCTTCCCATAGATATATTAACAGTGAAAGGGGATTGTCACAGCATGCCAGCATTGACAATCTTTTCCAGGGTTGAACACCCTAATTAACTATCCAATATGAAATGGTCAATCTTGATATCATATTCTGACTAATGATAAGGAACGGGGCAGGATATATATACAAATTTCAATTAAAGAAAAAGAGACAATGATTTTGAAAGTGAACAGCAGGGCATACATGAACACACAGAAGATATTGGAGTGAGGAAATAGGAGGAATGATGCAATTATATTTTAATTGAAAAATAATATAAAATTATGCCATGTCCCAGTGGGGTTTAGTCCTAGAATGCAAAGAGATTTCCGCATATTAAATATCTACTCATCAAATTACAAATTACAAACATGTAAATAGAATGAAGATTAAAACCACATGATGATTTCTATTGATAAATGAAAAACATTGAAAAATTTAGCATGTCTTCATGAAGAACACAAAGAAACAGGTATAAAAGGATTTTAATTCAACATAATAAAGGGAGTATATAAAATCATTTACTTGCATCATATTCAATAGGAAGACTACAATGTTTCCTTTAAGATCGGGAACAATAATTTTTTTAAATTTTAATTGTATTTATTAAAATTTTATTTATGGCCTACAATTTTATATATTTTAGATAATAGTCTATAAATTGCTACATGTGTGTTCCATATCCTTTGGGTGCAATATTAATGTATACATCTGTTAAGTCTACTTGCTCTATGGTATAATTCATCTCTGAAGTTTCTTTGTTGCATTTTTGTTGGAATGAACTATGTCAAGATGAGAGTTTAATATAAACGCTTGCTAATTTTATGTCAGGTAATTTCAACATTTCTTTCATTTGTGTTTGCCTTATCAAATTGAGACCCTCAATATTTGATGCATATATTTTTTGCAGTTGTGAGATCTTCCTAATGAATTGTTCTCCATTATTGATATGTAAAGGCCTTCCTTAACTTCTCTGAGTTATTTAAACTTGATGTCTACCTCATCAGATGTAAGAAAAATGATGACAGCTTGTGTTTGTATTTGAACTCAGGTTTCCAGGTTTGCACAGAGAGTGTCTTTTCCCACTAAGCCATTTTGTGGACCTGCTTCCATCTTCCTGACAGATGTATTTCTATCCTTTGACTCTTTGCCTATGGATTTCTTGTTGACAAAGGAGTTTCTTATAAGCAATATGTAGTTAAATATTATTTATTAATATACTAAACTAGTTGCATCTATTTATTAATGAGTTGAGGTGATTTATATTTAAGTTTATTAATCAGAGGTATTTTCTAATTCCTTGGTCCTTTTTCTGGTTGATCAGATTATTACTTGTTCTTTTATTTCTCTTCTATTAGTATTAGGAATTGGGGTTTTGCTGTGTTACACATAATGCAATGCTCTCCTTTGTTTATATATACATCACATGCATATGTTTTTCTGTATAGTTATGATAGAGGCTTTCTTATTCCTCTTAGTATAATATTCATTTAGGTTTCTTTGCAGTGCTGAGTTATCTTAGTTTATTCTTGTTCTCAAACATGCTTATTTTTCCATCAGGTTTAAGAAACAGATATTTTATGTGGTGGCAATAAATGCAGGCATGCAAGGCCACACATTACCAATATGGTGCCATTCTCTATGGGATCTCTTTGAAGGCAATGTGAATCTACCAACTAGACAAAAAGAGATGTGGATCGAATCTCAGCTCTACAATAATGTGTGTATGGTCTTAATGAGGGCATCTTCTCACCAAGGCTTCAGAGACTTGTAGTGCTCTCTGTGACTGGATTTGACTCATCTCTGCAGATAATCTTGTCCCTGTGGCCCCCAGTCGTATACCTATTCTCCCTGGTTTCTGTTTTTCAGAATCAGAAACAGTGTAAGACTACCAAGTGGAGGTCTACCCTGAAGTCCGTTCAGACTATTGCTCACAAGATAGACATATACCTGAGCACTGCTTTGGACATCCTCAGAGATGAGTATATGCTCTTCCAGAACAAGAACAAGGATTTATCAAAGGCTGTCCACTATGTGGTTACCAACTCTTCCTCCATATTGCTGTATGTACTTTTCTGCTGCTTGGTGTTTATCTTAAGATGGAATCTTTTCTCTGATGAAACATTGCAATGGACATGACAGATGCTGAGACCTGGAGAAAAGCAAAGATGATTGTCAATAAGAGTTTCAGTATTGCTCGTTGAAGATCTGCAGAGAGGTGTAGAAAACATAGAATATACTCATCATGTTCGAACATGTGCAGCAACAGTGGAGCTCTGGCTTGACAGCATTATCCATTTAAGATGTAAGTCCTACCTGGAGAGTCAGTGTGCTATATGCATGACTTGAAGGTATTGGTGTGAAGTAAAACACAGATCTTTAAAGATCTTGACAGCTGGTGACAGGCAAGGATAGAAGAATGTAATCTTTTCCAAATAACTGGTGCTTTTTTTTACAACATAAAACAGTCTTATTTTGTGAAGTTATCATTTTAAGACCTTAAAAGACTGTATTTTAACTTTAAAACCTCAAAGTGAAAAAAAAAATGGAAAGATGAGGGTAAGTAGGAAGGAGGTTGTGCTTCCCCCACCCGCCCTACATTTTCATGGAGTACCTAAGTATCCACTCTGTCTTAGCTTCTCAAAAACAAGTGTTTGTTTTCCAAGTCAGTTTGCAAAACTATTCTTACAAGAAATATACCAAATCTAAACTTCATTGTAAGACCTGTTGAACATTATCTTATTTGGAAATAAAGGGATAATCTTTCCTTAGTGTGGTTGTTTGAATGAGAATGGCCCCCATAGAATCATATGTTTGAATACTTGGTGCCCAATTAGTGGAACCGTTTGGGAAGGATTGGGATGTGTGCCTTTTTGGAGGAGGTGTGACAATGGGTATGAGTTTTGTGGATTCAAAAGCAGAAATCAAGCCTAGTGTCTCTTTTTCTCTTCCTGCTGTCTGAGGATTTAGATATAAAGATCTCAGCTGCTGCTCCAGTTTCATGCCTGTCTGGTGACATAGACTCTACTACCCTCTGGAACCGTGAATCCCAAAATAAATAATTTCCATTTACAATAGTTGCCCTGGTCATATTTTCTCTTCACAGAAGCAGAACAGGAACTAAGACACCAAGAATATTATTTTGTGTTACTCAGAAATTTTGAATATATATTTATACCTATTTAAGATTTACAGAATATATTGTTTTTCTGTACCACACTTGGCATATGAATAAGTCTTGCTTACAAGGACAAGGTTTCATAGTAAATTTTTTTAAAGACTTCTTGTGATTCCTTCTCATACATCCACACTGGCTATCATCAAAAACAAACAAACAAACAACAAAGATATGATGAAAAATGAATTATTAAATAATTTTGTGACAATGTAGAGTTAGACAACTATGATGGAATGCATTATGGAAATTTCTCAAGAGATCAAATTTCCATAAAATCCTACTATTCTTTAGTCACAAGGATATTTGCACACTCATGTTTATTGTTGTACTATTCATAGCAGATAGGGAGTGAGACCACTCTGGATATCCATCAGCACAAAAATGAGTAATGTTAAAGTGTGGTGTGTTGTAACATGGTCAAAGAAATGATACATGGTGAACAATGCTCTGGGGAACCATGAGAGAGGTTCCAGGAAAAGGGCAGAGGACCTTTTACCTCAGGGACATTTTGTTCTCTGGATTTTTTCTTGGATGTGATTTCATGCAACAACATTTACATTCGATTTATTCTTGTTGGATGTCAGAACATAGCTATCGAGCCCAGTCTGGTAAAAGGATATACTGAGTACAGTACTCATTGTAACCTGGATCTGGGTATGACCTTCTGCCTTGCTTTGGTGCCTTCACGGATATAATCTATAGTATGTGCCAGACAACTGTGTTTAAACTGCTCTGTCCTGAGAAAGTTGTGGAAAAGGACTGCTCTGTTAATATTTAGTATGTGCTTACTAATGTTTATTTCTTGGTTCATTGCTTTCTTTTTTACATTCATATATAAAAGTACACTGAAAGTGAAGTAAAAGTGTTTACGGTATTAGACTGTAGTATTATCCATTCTTTAAGGTCCTCAACTTCTGGGTCTTTCATACAGATCTGCATAGGTCTGTGAAAGTCAACAGTGGTACAAATAAGCACAAAGCACAAAATAATAGAAATCATGAGATTTTCAAGAAAAAAGATGGACAAAAACCTTAGCAAAAATAAGCAAGACAAAAATAGATTTTCACTCTCATATGTGGCTTTCATATTTAAATGTGTGTGGGGGGGCGTGTTATGCATGAAGATTTGAACATACAGAGGGGACCTTGAGAATAGAGAAAAAGATACTAAAGTGAGATAGAGTTCAAAAAGCCAAAGAACTCTATATGACTAGAAAAGAACTACAGGTAACTGATGACCACTGGGGGAAGGAAAGTTAGACTTTCCCAGGGATAAGCTCTGTTTTTGGTTGTGTACTACAAGGAGGCCAGCCCTGAAATTATATACATAAAAAGAACAATAATAACTCACACAATAACTCAGTACACACAGAGACACATGTGTGTACACACATGTATACACATGCATGTGTGTTTGTGTGTGTATATATATATATATATATATATATATTGCACACACATATACACATGTGTAACAGTAATCATTAAGGAAAAAGGGACTATCAACTTGAGATGGTAGGAACGGGTAGGTTCAAAAGATTCGGGAGGGATTGAAGGAAGAAAAGAGAGGGGAGAAAGTGATGTACTTTATTTTAATTAAAAGCACATTTTAAAATGAGCAAAGTGCTTGGATAGGAATGTCTTCAAAGAAGATAGATTAGTGTGCCAAGAGCACATGAAAATACATTCAACATTACTGGTCACTGTGCAAGTGAAAACGAACCCCATTGTGAAATGCCATCTTATAAACCAGGAACAAATGAATTAGCCATCAAACAGACAGACAGACAGACAGAAAACAAAACAAAACAAAACAAAAACACCTCAAAATAGCAATTGTTGGGCATTTGGGGAAATTTTAACCCATGTGGTAAGAATATAAAAAGATATAGTCTCTGTGGAAAGATTATTGTGGTTATTTAAATAATAAAATTTCCATGTGATTCAATATTTCTATTTAAGTATAGATAGCACAAATAATTTAATTTATGTTCTCTACAGGAATCTGTACACTGGTCATCTTAGTCCACATTCTACTTGTAACAAAACTTCATAAGCCAGGTAAGTCATAAATGAGAGGATTTTTTTCCCTCAGAGCCCTTGAGGCTAAGGAAGTCAAATATCGACACATCAGATGATGTAGTGTCTGGAGAAGCACCTTTCTGTTCCATATGCACTGCGTCCATTTTTGCTCTCATTTGGCAGAAAGGGCATGACATCACTTTCCTCCCTTTAAAAGGGACAGTCAGTCACAAAGGCTTCATTCATCCTCATCCTCATGACCTAAGCAGCTCCTGATGGTCCTCCTAATTTCATCACATCGGTGAACAGGAGGGAACAGGAGGGAAAAGGAGTCACATTTAGATTGCTGAGCTTATATTCAAAGGAACCCTCTTTTATTGCATTAGAAAGTGGAAATTAACTGTGACCCTGAACAGAGTATAGTTAAATAAACTGTGGTATAGATGCACAGCAGACTTACCCTTATAAAGAAGGGATTTTAGATTGTGTAACATGTAAATTCTGAGGATATTTCACTAAGTAAAATAAACTTCACAGAATAACACTATGCTTTCCATTTCCACTTAATTGTGCTCCAGATGTAGACACTAAAGATAGGAATTAGAACTGGGGCTTCCAGGGGCCATTGTTATCTGAATGGCAAATTTTGTTGAATGAGAAAAGATGTCTACTTTTATGAGATAACTAAAAATAAAAATTTTCTAAAATCATTGAACTCAACATTTGAAAATTACAACTATTAAAAGTCAATTTTATCAGAAAACATTTTAAGGGAAAGTACCACCTAGCTCTCTTTTAAATATAAATATGTGAAATGTAAATATATTCTACAAACTGGAATGGATTTAAATTTATTAAAAATATTAAGTTCCTTTCATCATTAACTTAAAAACTAAATTATTGTATGAGCTTATCTCTTAAGTCTATAAATTAGCATGTTCTACTCCAACATAGTATTTAGCACAATAAGTTGTCAATAAACATATTGCAGTGAATGAAATTATGAGTTGTAAACATTGTAACATTTGTACTGAAATTATCTGAGAATTAAGAAATCTGTCAGTATACTTACAATTGTGTTGATGTGTTTCTCTACTTTAAAATCTTAATGTTATATATTTTACTATGTAAAACTTTATAGTATTATAAAGTAAATTTATATGCTATTTTTCATATGTATTCCCTCCTACCAAAATACTATTTCCCCATGTGTCTGCAGGACGGGTGGTATACTATGTGTTTTGTTTTCTCTCAAAGTTTAAAATGAAGCACCTGGATAGACCTCCTGCTTATTTACCTGTTTTCAGCCAGTCTGTATCACATTCCCTAATACCACCACAAATGAGAAATGCTGAATCTTCTGTTTGTTTTTTATTTAAAATACCCTTTACAGTTGTTTTTTGAAAGATATATAGCCTAGTAATATTAACAGGCAAACATGAAATAAACAAACTGGAATTTAGTTTATAAATGATGTGGGTTAGTCTTGAGGGTATGATGTTGATTTCCTGTATAATTTAAGAGTTACTGACTCTCCAGTCAGCAGAACAACACAGCAGTCTGTGGGGAACTCTTTCCTATTTCACTCTTTTTCATGTGGCTAGTACTTTCCTTGGTCAGGATCAGTGAAGAGAAACATTAGCATGGTGCACACATGCCTGTGTGTCTTGATTACTATTTGAGCAAATTAATTGCTGCATTAGTCAAAACAGGGTATATATTTCAATTTTGACAAAGTCAAGAAAAATAATTGGCTTACTAATGCTTTTCTTAAAGCAGCATTTCTTGCTTCTGACATTACACTCTGAAGATTCAGTGGGTCTATTATCAAAAGTGAGTTTAATAAAGATGTGCTAACGGTGAGTTCACCAATGCTATGCCAGAGCGAAAACAGACAATCTGAACCTAACTTGATGCTGATGATACAATGGGAAATGTGTTTGTTTAGAAAACCATCTGCTGTGCAATTACGTGCCGCTCGATGGTGGGTAGCTAAACAACCATGGCTGTGTCCTTAAAAAGGTGTATGCTATTAACAGCAGATAAGTGTGCTTCTGCCCCTAGATGTTCCTTAAAGAGATGATTTTGTTTGGTTTGTCATTTATTGGAAATGGCATTGGTTGTCTTGAATGAGCTATCCTTTAATATATGTGTGTTTCATTAAAATATTAGAAATGTATTAAGGTCAATGTTTTCAACTTAAAAACATAACATGAATGAAACACCAGCTTATTCTAAAGCCCTGAACCATGAAAAAGAGAGAACATCTTTTCTGTCCGTTGGTTTTTCTAGAAATAAAAGAAATGATATTTAAGACATTTGATGAATCTAAGGTTTTATGATTTTGAAATCTATCTGAATACTTTGGAAAGAATATAGATTTTTTAAATTCCGTACCCTGGTGTGGTCATATTAGCATTAAACAATTAGACACCACATTAATAAGTAACTTAAGAGTAGTGAGAAATTCATAACCATTGAGAATTTGATAAGGAATTTGCACATGCACTCATAATGTCCCACAAATATAAATTACCTACAAAGCTTATGTCTGTGGCAGATTAGCAATCATGTGGTGTCATTCTTGGTAATTAGGGCATCTTTTGCCAAGACTTAGATCTAGAATGAAAAAAAATAAAAACTTCTCCAGCATCATCAGTTATTCTTGGAGATCCTCTCTGGGTTGGGTATGTAGTCTCTATTTTCCTTTGCAATCTCTTAGGACCCACCGTGCCTGTGGGTAATTTTGCCCCCAGAAGGTCTTACTTCTGGAAAATCATCTGCAGCTGGTTCCAGAGTTGCCTTCTTTCTTGATGCTGGAGTTCCATTGGAAAGCTAGCAAGTTATTATCTTCTTGGAATCTCTTTACCCAAGAATACACATTATCTTCCATTTATGTGGTTTTGCAAGATTCTGTATTTTTCTGGGTTTTTATTTGTTTGTTTGTTTTGTCTGAATATTCTTTCCAATGACCTTCCAGAATGGAAGTTTTCTGTAATTGCATGATGGATTTAAATTCTTGATGATGTGTTTAAAAGGACCATTACTTCCTATTCTGATTTGTATTTGGTAATGATATTTTCTTTAAAAGAGGTTTCCCTTTGTAGTATGTTAATGACTGAGTAAAGTATTTTTCTATTTACTTTGTATATAAAATTTGGCCAATAAGTTAGAATACTAAAATATTTATTTGGACCTTGTATTTTTGTTTATGCCTCTTCTTGCAGGAAAAAAAGGATGGTTTCTTTCAGTTCATGGGGTAGGAAAATAAAAGAGGAAAGGGAAAATACCACCAACAGCATGCATGCAAAGATAGAGAGACACACAGAGGATGATTTCAGAACACGCTTTGGAAAAAGAAAATATACTCTAGTTTCTTGTAATAAAGATTGAAGTTCTTTTGCCTCCCTTTGTTTTCAGCTCCAGTATTTATACTTCTGTCCTATTCTATCCTCTCATTCTTACTAGATACCCAAGCAACATAGAAAACATCATCACAGCACTACTACTAATCATATGTAAAGAAACCTGGGTTATGCATTCAAAGTTCCATAGAAATTAAAGTTATTAATCTGGTGGGGTCTGGTCTTGTTCTCAGTTGCTTCACAAAATGAAGTCAGAGAGAAAGGCTATAACATCTGTGCATGTGTGTTCAAAAGGTCACAAAAGCAAAAGTATCATTCAGGGCAAAGAACTGAATCACAAGGTAAACTCATTATTGCTAACATATGAAGGCCTTTCAGTACCGTACCATATTAATTTCTTTTTACATTTACTAGATACTCTCAATGTTAAAAATACTCTTTCTATGTCTCTCTCTAATATGCATATTTTCTTGCCTGTTAGAAAAGAGATTCTTGTAATGAGAATGAACACACCTCTATAATATTTTCAATGTGATTTTCTGCTATTATGAATACTTCTAGAATGTGGACTGATTAAACATGGTCATATAGAAATATTTTTTTCTTCATTGGTTGAATTTTTGTACAAAACCATTTAAGTAGCTCACTGCCAGAATATAGATGATATTTTTTGGCTGGAACAAAATATGGCAATAATAAAAGGCATTTCAACTGTGTAAGAAGTTAACAACCAATTTTCTTGATTTCTCTGATGATAATGTTCGTAAGTTCCAAGTTCATTTTAATGGTATAATACTGTTATTAGAATTAGCATAAATTTGAAATGATGGGTAATTCATATCTATTAGACAAAAAGTCATCTTCTATTTAGGAAATTCTTGTTGCTGTTGAGTAACTCACAGGTTTTAAATTAGATTTTCTAATTTGCATTAGAGTTAAAGCTGTAAATAGTTTTCTGGAATATATAATTGAGTTGATACTGAGTTTTTAGATCAGACTATATCATTAAAATACAGAGATCTCTATTAACATTTGAGCTATGATTGCAGAGATACAAATGGAGCACACAAGACAGGCAATAAATACAACACTGATATGCACAGTATTGCTGAGCTCTTCAGAAGACTCGCCAGAGAATCACAAAGAAAACTGAATTGAGTCATAATACAATTAATGTTTCCCTTACAGCCATATTTCACCAAACACCATGAATGTAACTGGGTGAGAGAAAATGCAAAGAGAAACAAGGATTTTTGTACTGAACAAAGGAAAACCACCTTAACACTTGACTTTTCATTTATAGAGAGGTCTCCAACTTTTGTCACAGTTACAGAGAAAACAAGTAAGCTATTTGATCTGTTTATGAATTTGTATGATCATATGAATAAAGTATCAAAGTTATAGGCACTCTGGTATTTAACAGGAACATTTTAATCCACTGGTGTCTTAATGGTGGGCTATTGGGAGATTAATGTGTGACTGATAAAACATGAAATCTGAAGCAATACATTTTTATGCTCCGACTCTCATGGAAAATTTCACAATTGCTCTCATTTTCACCTTCATGCAGAGGATATGCTGTTTTTATCCAACACCCCCTTCTCTTTCTGTATTTGTGTCATCAATTTGCATCGACTCTGTCACTGCTGTGCCAATGATTTTCAAATCAGGATCTCTACATGATGCCTTTTCTCCAACCTGTATTTCTTCAAGTTAATTCGCTGAAATTTGCCCTGGGGTGCTATGATCATCACCTCTGCTACAAGTAGGAAAAAAAAATGATTCGTTACCTTCACTCAAAAACCTTTATGGTTTCTTGTGTTCTTCTGTTTCTCCACCTCCATGGTTTTCATCATGTCTTTGTTATGTTAGACTTTCTATTTGAGTCTTCTTCCTTTTTTACATTTGGCTGTTTGAAATTCTGGCTCCTTAACTTATCATAATGATTTCTTATTTCTCTCTATTGTTTTGTATTTCTACAGTCTGGTGGATTTGGTCATTACCATTAGGCATTCCATTAGGCTTGGTTTTACTCTATGCTTTTGAGGCGGTTGACAGGGATGCAAAAGTCATACACCACTTCCCTCATTTATTTCTAACCTGCTCTACTTTGACCAACTATTCACTGCTTTGTGATTTCAAACTTTTCTTCATTCCACTCCAGACTTGGTTGTCAAAGTTTTATTATGCTGCCTTTCTAATTCTGAGTTCCAGCTTTTGCTCAAGAGAGGTGGCTTGTAATTAATTGACCAACTTGTGGCTGTGATTAGTGCAAAAAACCCATCACATTGGCCTTTTGTAGGTTCACCGAATCTGTTTTTATGCATATATATATATATATATATATATATATACACACATATACATGCACACACACACACACACACACACACACATATAGCTATCATGTCATAGTGCTCTGGAAAGAATGCACCCCTTACTGCCATTGCATTGTGTTCAGAGCTATTCATTGAGATCTCTGAAGTTAACATCTTATACTATCTGTCCATCATTCTTCAAACCTCTCTTCTCTTCATTCCTAACCAAGCTGATTCAATGGGAAGCATTAAATAACTCCCTAGTGCGAGGCTTATTCTCCATAAGGGTCCTGACTCAAGGACTACTGTAGTAAAAACTGTAGTTTATAATATAGTAATAATTAAAGTGCAATGTAAGTTCCCTAATATTTATGTCTAAGTTCAAAAAATAAGAATGTCAGTAAATAAATGTCAATTTAAAATGGTTATGAATTTTGTCTGATTGTGACTTTTAACCTGTGCCATTTATTTTACATAATAAATGCTTATCCAGTGGCAGGCTTTAATCTTCATAGTAATTAGTTTTTGTCTTTAAATTGCAACTTTCAACAGTTAAAATGGTAATCGTATCCCCAAATTGCCTCCTATTTCTTAGGCTTACCTCCGATTTCTGACAATTCACCTGTATGTTGGGATTATGGGCATGAGCCATCATTACATTCATTGCAACTTCTTTTTACAGCGACCTTTTTGTGCATGGAGGCATTGCTCATAGGGTTAGCTCTAGTAGAAGCTTCTGCCATCTGTTATGTAGAATAAAATCCCATGCTCACAAAGGCGTTCATACCCATTTTAATTATCTATGGTTTGCCCTTTTGATATTATCAATACTTTTGAACAGGGGAATATACTTTTGCTGTGGGATGTCTTTCTGTATGCTGTGAATATGTGTGGCCCCCATTGGATTACAATTAAAGCTGTATGGCCTATGGCAAGACAGCTTCCAGCCATGCAGGAAACGCAAGCAGAGATACAGGGAGAAGAGGGTGGAGCCGAGAGGAACGGCAGCCACTGCCAGAGGAGCAACAAGATGCCAGCAGACTGGTAACATCACAGCCACCTGGCAACATGTAGATTAATAGGAGTGGGTTAATTTAAGATGAAAGAGCTAGCTGTCAAGAAGCTGAAGCCATAGGCCATATAGTTTGTAATTAATATAAACCTCTGACTGATTATTTTATAAGTGGCTGTGGGACTGTGGGGTTGGGCAGGACTGAGAAATTTCCGGCTACAATGTGCTTTTAAAATGTTTGAGCTTCCCACAAATTATACGGGTCTTCTAGCATAGCAGTATAAGTGATTACATACATAAACAAGCTTTGAAATCAGTTTACTATGAGTTTGATCCTAGTGTAGTGATGTGAATGAGAATGTCCTCCATAGGCTTGGGTACTTGAACACTTGGTTCTGAGTCGGTGACGCTGTTTGAAGAGGTCTTGCTGGATGAATTATGCCAACGTGGGGAGAATGTGGCAGTTTTTAGCCTCACCCTGTTTCCAGTTTGTGCTCTCTCTGTTTTGTGTTTGCAGTTGAAGATGCATACTCTCAACTTTCCGTTGCCTTCACCATGCCTGTCACTTGCTGCTATTCCTTTCCTGCATGATGGAGTCCTATCCCTCTGGAAATTGAGCCACAGACAAACTCCTTCCTTCACAAATTGTTTTTAGTCATGAGATCTTATCATAGCCATAGATATGTAACTAATATACCTGGCTACATAAAATTTTAGTTAAATGATTTTTTTAGGCTTTTTGTTTCTTCCTCTATTAAATAAGATTGATTCTATTTCCTTTGTGATTTATTGTGCAGACATGGTAAAATAGTGTGTGTAAAATACTTGGTATTCTATAATGGATATTAAACAAATTATAGATCTTAGTATTATTCTGCTTACTAAGTTATTTCTAGAACCGTAATGTGAAAATGATTTCCATGTTTAAATAAGTCAGTAAATTTAAATTCTGTAAGATTTCCAAGAATTTCATGTTATGTGATTGCTTTTCCTTGTTACACAGCCGAGCTTGAGCTGGAACTTGTGATATTTCTTCCTGATCCTCCCAAGAACTAGGATTACCAAAACTAGTTTCCATATGGTGATCTTTAAGTAGGAAATGAAATGTTTCCTTAGTCTAAAAATGTTCTGGTCATAGCACACAATTTCTTTCTTTCTTTTTTTTTTCCTTGCAAAGGAGGAGTTTTACTTTATTTTATTTTATTTTTTTATCAATAGAGTGGCTGTTGACAATCTACAAACATGCAAAACAGGCTTAGTTATATGGCAACAAGATCTATATGATAAAAGACTTAGTGAATCCAGATTCCTGTCTAACTCATCTTTTTTTTTTTTTTTTCAAGACAGGGTTTCTCTGTGTAGCTTTGCACCTTTCCTGGAACTCACTCTGTATTCCAGGCTGGCCTCGAACTCACAGAGATCTGCCTGCCTCTGAGTCCCGAGTGCTGGGATTAAAGGCGTACGCCGCCGCCGCCGCCGCCGCCGCCGCCACCACCCGACTAACTCATCTTTTTAAGGTAAGGAAGTTGCATTTTTATTTGGTCCTATGTATTCAGACCCTTTTTCAGAAGCTGGTTCAAAACCTTTCTCATAAACAGGTCTTACCAAAGCCCAATTTCAAGCTATTCCTTTGTCAGTTAAATACCCTGGCATGGCTCATGGCTTATCCTGGATAATTCCAGCATTCCCGTTTATAAAATGAAGTTTTATCTCACCTGTTATGATTTTGTCAACACCTACCTTACATTAGCTGCCTTCTGACCTTTCTACCAAAATCATTTCAAGCTTCTTTTGTTTAAAAAACACTCATTCAGTCAGTTTATTTCTTAGCTACAGTCTCCTATTCAGTCAGATGTTTTCCTGTGGCCTGCCTGGCCAGTGGTAAGGAAAAATCTCTCATACTCAGTCCCAAAGCTGCTTAGTCCCAAGAAAACACAAAGGCTTATATTACTTACAAACTTAATAGTCTATTCAGGCTTCTTTCTAGCTAGCTCTTATGTCTTAAATTATCCCATTTCTATTAATCTGTTTTGCCACGTGTTCTGTGGCTTACTGGTCTGCTGGCATGCTGTTTCTTGGGGGGCAGGCTGGTGTCTCTCCTCTCTGCCTTTTTTCTTCCTGTCTCTTCAATTTTCCACCTAGCTATAACCTGAATTTCCGTAAGCCAAACGGCTTTATTTATTAACCAATCAGAGCAACACACATTCACAGTGTACAGAAAGACATCCCACAGCACTTCCCCTTTTCTTTCTAATCAAAAAGGAAGGTTTGAACTTTAACATAGTAAAATTACATATAATAGAACATTTATCAAGCAAGAATTACAGTTACAATATCTTGTCTATTTGTATTTGGCAAAATTAAAGAAAATATTCTACCTATCCTATAATTGTGAGTCTAAAGTTTCATACCTAATTTATCTTTTACCATAACCAAGGAAAATTATAATTATAACTATCTAGTCTTCAACTACATCAAAGACCTCAGAAGAATATAATATTACCTAAGTAAATAAGAAATGCATTGGAAGCAACTTCCAAAAATCTAGAATGACAGAATCAGTTGGCTACCTGGACAGTCACCCAAAGTTTCTCTGCAATGTTGGGGCATCTATCTTCAGCCTATAGGCCTAGCATTTCTCAGCTGTTTCTCTCTGTGTCCAGCAGAAAATTTGGCAATTTCCTCTGCAAAGCAGGAACCTGAAGAACCATTTCGCCCTATTTTGGTAAATTCAGTGGCCATTTTGCTATGGATCCTGCATGTCCAGGTTATATAACATATTATCAGCAGTCCAGGCAAGAGCTGCCTGTTGCCCAAATGGCTATTTTCACCAAAAAGAAGATAAACTCCATATGTAGTGCCTTCAATGCCCATCCTCCTCTCTGAAGTATATCAGTGCTGCCAGGAGCAAACATGTCTCATTGTCCAGAAAGTCTAAGTTTTTAAAACATTTTAAATGCCATATTCTGTAAGTCTTTGAAGTGTTTGAAGATTACCTACATAATTGAAATATACCTTTATATACCTAAAATACCTAACTAACATTAGCTTTAAATTTGTAATAAATTAAAATCTATAGCAATTTAAAACATTTTACACAAGTTGTTGCTCTTTAAAAGTAGATTCAATAATCTACCCTTTTAAACTATCATATTTATATCCTATATTTCTATATCATATCCCCGTTTCTTCTTTTAGAAAGAGATTGACTATGACCAATAATGTCAGCCAGACACAAAGGAAGCAAGATGACAAGGCAGAACTGAGAAAAGGTACCAAGACACGTGGTTAAACATAAATAAGAATTATGGGTTAATTTAAGTGTAAGAGCTAGTCAGTAAAAAGCCTGAGCTAATGACCAAGCAATTATAAATAATATCAAGCCTCTGAATGATTATTTTATAAGTGGCTGCAGGTCCAAGGGGGGCCAGGCAGGACCCTAGAAACCTTCTGGCTACAATCCTATCTTATATTGCTTTTTGAGACTTATATTCCCCTCTCTCCTTCTATGGAGCTTCAAGTGCTTTCAAGACTGCTTTCTTTCAATATGTCAGATTCCTTCCTTCTTAGATTTAAAATTTTTATTTAGAATATTTGTACATTTTGCTACACTTCCTACCATTCTCATGACAATACTTTTTAATTAAGATGTTTTTTTATTCAATTTACATTCAAACCACAGATTCCCCTTTCATCCCTCCTCCTGCCCCCTAGCCTTCTCCTTCAACTACCCCCCCATTCCCTCCTCAGACAAGGTAAGGCCTCCCATGGAGAGTCAGCAAAGCCTGGTACATTCAGTTGAGGCAGGTCCAAGTTTCTCCCCCTGCTTCCGAGCTGTGCAAGGTGTCCCCCTGGTAGGTAGTGGGCTTCAAAAAGCCAGCTCATGCACCAGGGATGGATCCTGATCCTACTGCCAGGGGGTCCCTTTAGCAGATCAAGCTACACAACTGTCTCACTTATGCAGAGTAAAGAAATTGTGGTACATATATACAATGGAGTACTACTCAGCAGTAAATAACAATAACATCATGAAATTTGCAGGCAAATAGATGGAACTAGAAAATGTCATCCTGAGTTAGGCAACTCAGACTCAGAAGGACAAAAATAGTATGTACTTACTCATAAGTGAATACTAGATGTAAAGCAAAGGATAACCAGACTACAACCCACAGCTCCAGAGAAGCTAGGTAAAAAGGAGGACCCTAAGAGGGACACATGGATTGCCCTGGGAAGGGGAAATAGATGAGAAATCTATGAGTAAACTGAGGGTGAGGTGGGGCAGTAGAGGATGGAGGATGGGGGATGAGAAAATAAGGCAGCAGGATGGTCGAGCTGGAACAGGTCAGAGTGGGAGAGCAATGAAAGAGATATGATAGAAGGAGACATGGGGATGGGGAGAAGCCGAGTGCTAGGGAAGTTCCCAGGAATCTACAAGGATGACCCCAGCAATAGTGGAGAGGGTGCCTGAACTGACTTACCCCAGTAATCAGATCAGTGAATACCCTAACTGTCATCATAGAACCTTCATCCAGTAACTGATGGAAGCAGATGCAGAGATCCACAGCCAAGCACCAGGTAGAGAGCTCCAGGAGTCCAGTTGAAGAGAGGGAAGAAGGATTCTATGAACAAGGGGCAAGGGAGAACCTACAGAGACAACCAAACCAAACTAGTGGGAACCCATGAACTTTAGACCAACAGCTGTGGAGTAGGCCCTCTGAACAAGCGAGACAGTTGTGTAGCTCAAGACAATAACTTAAACACGTGTGATTTTCTCAGTTGTCACTGGCCTGTCTGGCTCAACTCCCATTGTTGGTGAACACATCTATCTACCTTCAGTATGGATGCTTTTAATACTTTGGGAAAATGCTTATTGAGGGCATTAATAACAGCATAAGCCATTATATGTTAGCATTGATTGTCATAGTTGGAAAGGAAGAAGTCAAAGCATTTTTATTTGAAGATAACATAGTAACATGCATAAGTGACCCTAAAAAAATTCCACTAGAAATCTCAAAAAATAAAAAAAAGTTAATTCCTTTCAATGAAGAGAGAAAAAAATTGATGCTTTCAAATATTCTTCTGATAGAAGAATGCCTACAGAAGTATTTTCTTGAGTTCAACAATTAAGGTACATAGTGGGTGCTATAGCTGGGGTCCAAAGAGACCAGGCTACATTTCAAGCTGATATCAGAAGCTCATGTTGTCCTTGAGGCATGAATGAGTGTGGGCATTATGAGGCTTGCATAGAGTACTCAGACATCCCAAGGCTGGGCAATGTGTAGTAGAGGAGACTTCCTTACATGGAGATCTTATGCTGGCTACTTGTTGTGAAGCTGTGATGGTATAGCCTAAGGTGCAATGATATCCCAGGATATTAGAAACAGACCAAATTGGGGGCATTTGCCAGGTAAGCTACTGGCACTAATTGGAACTAGCTTAAAAGAGAAGTCACAGTTGGTGCATGCAGCATATGAGGTGTGAAGCTACCCGATACTGTGAGAGCTCTAGGGAGTCACCAAGAGCACTAGATTTCAGACACTGAGCTGCAGGGTTTGATGTTTGACCTGCTGGGCATAGGTCTTCCTTTGCTCATACCTTTCTTTCCATTTTCCATTCTTCCCTTTGCAAACAAAGATGTTTACTCTGTGCCATTGTATATTAGAAGTAGGTGACTTTTTTTTTTTTTTTACAGGGGCTCATAAATAAGAAATAGCTCCAAAGGGCATAAGAAACTTTGGGCCTTTTAACTGTATTAAAACTGTTTAAGGCTGTGGTGATGCTTGACATGGGACGATATGTATTTTTCATTATGAGATTGCAGGAACTTAAGGGGACCAGAGGTGGGATATTATGGTTTGGATAGATCACATGCTCATATATTTTAACAGTTGGTCCTTAGCTACTTGGGAAAATCTGTGGAATATTTAGAAGGTCATGTCCCTTAGAGGATCACTTAGAAGGGGACTTAAGTCATTATAACTCAAGCCTGCTTCCTATCCATTCTCTGCTTCCTAGTCCATCAAGAAGTAAAAGTTTCCACAAACATAAACCCTATTATGCTTTCCCTGACATAGCATACTGTACAATCTCAAATCTGAGCCAAATGAATCCTTCTTTGTATAATTTTCTAATTGAAATGTATCTTGACACATTGAAGAGTAACAATACACATTGTCTTTGTTCCATCTCACTTCTTAAGAAACCAAACTTCATCACTAATGCTCATTCTTCTACTTGTTAAGACTTTCCCCCTGGATTTTCCTACTAAATAGCTCAAAATCATAAACTACAATAAACTTATAACAAATCCAACAACAGCATCCCACAACACATGGCATAAATCTATAAATATTGTTTAACAAAAAAACCTTTGAAGCCACTCTACTTCCTTCTCATGTTGTACAATGAAACATTTCAGAAGGTTTTCATCCTATTGTCTTTTTACTCTATTTGATCCATTTTAAGTCGGCTTGTGCCCATACACCTCTACTAAAATGCTTCTATTAGTTAAGCCATTAAGGAACCAAAATCCTTAAAGAAGAGTTTCTTTTTCAAGCCTAATATCTTTTTGACTATGATAATTCTCATGTTGTAGTATTTTATCTGTCTCTCTCCTTTCACATAAAATATTAGTTAATTTTCTTATTGGTAAGAGATACATGACAAAGCAATCTAAGGAAGTAAGGTTTTATTTTGTTTCAATTGGAAAATACAGTCCATCACAACAGAAAATTCTTGATGGTAGGAGGTCAATGGAGCTAGCTACATTGTACCTGTAGTCAAGTAACACACACATACACACACACATGCACACGCACACGCACACACGCGCGCGCACACACACACACACACACACAGAGAGAGAGAAAGAGAGAGAGAGAGAGAGAGAGAGAGAGAGAAATGCATGTTGATGCTCAGTTCTTTCTCACCTTTTCATTCATGAACCCAATCCCATGGAATATGGCTACCCGCAATTAACATGGATCTTCTCAATGAAATTAACTCAACACTGAAACTCCTTCATAGAAATGGCATAATTTCATTTATCATGGTCTCCTATAAACCACATGAGAATAGGAAGAAGCAAAGTGCTAGAGAGGCCCACAGAAATCCACAAAGATACCCCCACAATAGACTGCTGGCAATGGTCAAGAGACAGCCCGAACTGACCCACTCTGGTGATGGGATGGCCAAACACCCTAACTGTCGTGCTAGAAACCCCATCCAATGACTGAGGGATCTGGAAGCAGAGATCCATGACTAGACCCCGGGTGGAGCTCTGGGAGTCCAATTAGTGAGAAAGAGGAGGGTCTATATGAGCAAGAATTGTTGAGACCAAGGTTGGATAAAGCACAGGGACAAATAGCCAAATGAATGGAAACACATGAACTATGAACCAATGACTGAGGGGCCCCCAACTGGATCAAGCCCTCTGAATGGGTGAGACAGTTGATTGGCTTGATTTGTTTGGGAGGCATCCAGGCAGTGGGACCGGGTCCTGTGCTCATTGCATGAGTTGGCTGTTTGAAACCTGGGGCTTATGCAGGGTCACTTGGCTCGGCCTGGGAGGAGGGGACTGGCCCTGCCTGGACTGAGTCTACCAGGTTGATCTCAGTCCTCAGGGGAGGCTTTGCCCTGGAGGAGGTGGGAATGGGGGGTGGGCTGGGGGGAAAGGGAGGGGGCGGGAGGGGGGAGAGCAAGGGAATCCGTGGCTGATATGTAGAACTGAATGGTATTGTAAAATAAAATAAAATAAAATAAAATAAAAAAGAAACATAACTTTATCAAAAAAATAAATTCATGATGCTATTTTCAAAAGAACTTTTCATTTTTTTCCTTTCGATTAGAGAATCAAATTTCACCTAATTCAACTCAATAAATTATAGGAAACAATTTGGAGGAATTCTTTTGGAATGTGTTTGTCACTTCAAGCATTTTCAACAAATGCCCTGTTGAACTTTTTTCTATTGGTTTAAATTGGTCTTGTCAATGAGCTATAAGCATCATTTTCTACATGAATATTCTGCACTCAAATAATAGTTCTTCTGGTAACTTTGTCTTCCCTAGATACCTTCTTAGCTCTTGGAAATATAAGGGTGACATAGATGTTCATAGGTTTTAGTTTACTATGGGCATTAAATATAGCAGTTGTTTGAAAGGCTGTCTGATATTTTATTGAAATCATGGTAATTGTTGTAGTATATTGTGCTTATATAAATATTGTGTCCTATATGGAGTGCTGGGCAGACTTTCTGGTTTTCTATTTTGCCACTTTTGTACTCTGGGCATTTTCCAAAGCATCTTCTAAAAGCTGTTTATTTTAAGAGGAAATATCTCTGTCAGGTTAGACTCCCAATGTCCTGAGATGGCGTGCTTGGAAAGAGAATACTACATTAGAAAGATTTTAAGGTTTATACAAAAGTCACTTTAGGGAACAGCCAGGATTACTCCTGTAAGACAAAGTGGGAGTGTTTTGGGGGCATGGACTCATCTGCCAACCTGGAAGAGCCAGCTGAGAATACAAAGGCAATGAAAGGCAAGAAGAAGCGTATTAGACCTCACAAAGCTGAGGCCTAAGGACGAAGCTGTCCACAATCCTGCATAATTTGCAAATAGTAAGAGAGCCTGACTGAGCAGCAGAAATGCAAGCTGTGGAGCTGAGCTTGCCTGAGGTGGTGAGAAGTAACTAAGTGGGGAAATCTGCCGTGATAGGGGACTGCAACGTTAGGAATCCACCTGCGAATAATCAATTTTTGGCTGATGACTGTATATGCCTCTGGGTGTTTTTGAAACACTCACTCTTCCAGAATAGCTGTGATATTAATTAGTTGTTCTATAATCTGCCGTATTTCTCAAAAGTGACTTCTATTAAGGAGAATTGCCCTCAGTGTAGACACTGGCAGTTCAGGCTCATGTGCCACTTATTGGTAATCATTCCAAGTCTTTTCTTGTGTCATCAAGGCAATGCTTTGCTACATTGTCAGCATTTGTGTTAATAACGATTACCATGCCAGCAACAAATGTGTATTCCTATGACAATAGCTGCCAATTTGGGGTGAAATGATTTGTTTTTATGGGAATTCCTCTTCCTTTAGAGTTCGCAGGCATTTTTAGGTATAGAAGTTAAACTTGCCAAGTGGCGTTTTAGAAAGTTTCCTATTATATTCTTTATGAGTTACTCAACTTATTTAAAACAGAACAAGGTGTTTTTTATGTGCCAGGGGATATGGAGTATAAGGAAATCTTGTTTATTTTAAAACTGTAAATGAAACATGCCAGGGTGCTACATGGTCAAGGAACAATACTCAGATTTACTGACTGACTGATTGATTGATTTAAAATACTATATACTATGGCTGCTTCTAAATAGCAAAGACAAAAATCGTTGAATTATTCTAGGGTATTGTAATTACTTGTGTGCATTGAAAGGTGTTTTAACGGGTCTAAATACACATGCCACTCATTCCTTTATGTAGCTGCATGATTTTTAATATAATACAAAACTATCTCAAGTAAAGTAACATTAAGAGAACATCTTACAGAGATAATAGAATTTTGTTTAAACAGTTTGTGAAGAAGCATGTTTCACATTCAGCGGGAACCATCTTGTTTAATTCTGAAAAGGTAAGAATAAAGTGACTCCATTTACATAAAAGTGATTGAATATAATTTGTGCGTGGAAACATCTGAAAGAAACATGATGTTGTAATTTTAAGATATAGAAAAGGACCTGTAAAAACACCAATAAGAATAGAAGACCTGGAAAGCAGAGGAAAAGCACATTTTGAAACAAGGCAAGTAGAGAATTGAGCATCAGACCCTGAGCTTATCTCCTCACACCAAAATACTCGACAGTAGTTGTCTCCTATCAATAGTTTCACAATTACACATAATAATCACCTTAGATTAACAATGTATCATTTTTAATGAACATGCTGTGAATATTTGTTGCGACCATTGGTTAGTAAAGAACCTGTTTTGGCCTGTGGTAAGGCAGGATAACAACCAGGCTGGAAATCCAAGAGAGATACAGGAAAAAGAGGGCAGAGTCAGGCAGACATGATCCAGCCTCCCAAGAAGGAACAAGATGCCAGCTGACTGGTAGCATCACGGCCATTGTGGCAATATATAGATTAATAAAAATTGGTTCGTTTAAGATAAAAGAGCATGCTAGCAAGAAGCCTGAGCCATAGACCAATCAGTGTGTAATTAATATTAAGTCTCTAACTGATGATTTACAAGCAGCCACAGGATTGTAAACTGGCAGGAGAGACACAGAAAAGCTTCTGACTACATGTACATGTAAAACAAATGTTTTCTCTAATTCTAGATAAATTTGAATTCCTTAGACTATATGACTGAGGACATTTTTTTTCTTTTGGTAAAAAGAAAGATTTGAGAATTATGGGGAGAAAAGAGAGATGAGTTGTTCAAGTGCTTGCCTCGTAGGAGGACATGAATTTGAGCCCTGGAAGTAATATAAAAATATCTGTGAGCGGTGGATATACTGAGAAGGCCAGTCCGATCAACCAACACGTGAGGTTTAGGCCAGAAAATAGATAATAGACTTGACTATGTCTCAAAAGAAGGCAAGCAAATGATATTTAACATCCCAAATTATCAGGGAGATACAAATAAAGACACAATAAAGTAGTACCTCACTTCAGTAAGAACGGTTATTATAAAAAAGGAATAAAATGGAACAATTGACAAGGTTATAGAGGAAAGAGGGCCATTGCCAGCTGTTATTATGAATGTAAAATAATTCAGCTGTTATGGTATACAATATGGAAATTCATGAAATATTAAAATGGACATACCATATAAGCCAATAAAATTTAAACCAAATTAAATCGAGGATGTACTCCATGTTCATGGCAATAGTATTCACACTAGCTAAGAAGTGGAAACAACTGTCTATCAGCAGATGACTGGATAGAGAAAAGTTGACACATACATATAATGGAATACAATCCAGTCATAAAGCCACATTCTTTGTGCTAAAAATATTTCATTGATCAAATTTATAAAGAAAAGGCAGACACAGAAAGACAACTACCATACATTCTCACTGATGTGTGGGAATCTGTAAAAGTTGCCCTCGTAGAAGTTGAACGTACAATGAAGTTTTCCAGAAGCTAAGCAGTACAGGAGGAAGAGGTTGGATAAAGGTGAACAATGAGAAATAGGTATAGGCAAACAGGGTAAAAATCTCTGCTGTATATTGTACAGTTGGGTAATGTAGGTAGCAAGCTGTGTAGTACATTTCAAGAATCTGGAAAGGATTCTGAATGGTATCACCTTAAAAAAGTGGTGAATGCACAAGGAAATATGCATATTTAACTTGATTTACACATTATATGCAATATATTTTTCTTTAATTATATTAGTTCTTATGCTTCATCAGTTAAAATTAAATTAAAAAAATTTAAAGGAAAATTGGATGAGGAAAGAAATATATGTTGGTGTGCATATATGAAAGATACCTTTTTTTTTATCAAGAAATAACTCATCATTCTTTTATAGTTTCACCTCCTACTCTGTAAAAAGAATTTTATGCTTTATGTGGTGGTATGTGCTTTAATCCTAGTACTCTTGAGGAAGAGGTGAGTGAAACTCTGTCAATTGAAGGCTAGCCTGATCTACATAGCATGTACCAGGCCAGCCGGTGTTACAGGGTAAGACCCTGTCTCAACAATTAAAAATTAATAAAAACTAAAAGCAAAAATAGAATGGTAAAGTTTTTATAATTTTGTTTTCTCATCCACTTTTTCTGAAGAAGAATATAATCATCTCAAAAGATATTAAAACACAATAAAAATGTACATTTTCTACACCAAGTGCAAAGTATCTGTCTTGAAATTATCAGTTAATGATAGTATCAGTAGATTTTTACATATATATGTATGTATGTATATATGTATATATATGAGTGTGTGTATATGTGTATGTATATATATATATATATATATATATTTGTGTATCATATATATTTGGTCATTGTTGACCAATTATGTTCCAAATTCTTCCTTCAAACTCTAGAACATGTGTTCTAATGCATCTGCCCACCATGAATGTAAGTTCTTTGTTTGTTTTTAAGGAGTAAGAGTAAAGAGTAGCAAAAATTCTCCATGCCTCGGGGCAACAACAGGATATCTGAGAGGAGTTTCGATGAGGGTCCAGCCTAGTGATGATGGTGTACCAGTCACTGGAGGCCTTGAACCAGACCAATGACTCATTGATTTGAGTACTTTGTGGTGGGGCTGATTGGACGGGGCCGGTGTGCTGTGTGACACAAGACAGTTCCTGATGCTATTAGGATGAATGAAGAGGTGTGGGAGGGATGGAGGAGTAAGGTGGGATTTTATTTTTATTTTTGGTTGTTTTGTTTTTTATTAATTTGGGGGGGGGGCATCCTGCAGGGGTAAGGGGCAGATATGGAGGGACTGGAAGCTGGGATGAATGAGGGTGCATGATGTGAAATTTCCAAAGAATCAATAAAGAAAAAAATGAACAATTTGAAAATAAATACATACATAAAGAAAAGAGTAATAAGAAAGTAATGCTAAAATATCCTGTTTATTACATTTCTACAATGCCCTACACTATATGTACGTGATCTCATCCAGTTATACAGATACAGCTGTCACCCTATTTGACAGATGACAAATCTAAGCTTCTTGGAGGGTCAACCACTTGGCTTCCCTGGGATTTATAATTTCAGACATAGACTTAACTGGTGACATTCTACAGCAAAGAATGTAAAATTGTTTATTGATCTACATACCACCTCAAGCATTTATTAGGTAGTATATTGACAGATACTGTTACAACGTGATACTTTGTCATCTCTACAAGCACACACATAGATTTGTTTTTCTGTATAAGTACTAGTAACAGTTGAGAGTGCTGAGAAGAAGAGAACAGCCACATTGTACTTTGTATTTCCAGGCCCACAAAGGTGTTAAAGACGATGATGATAACTCCGGCAACTCTAGGAGTCTTTAAAAGGTCACATACAACTCAGCCATGTGAAAGAAAGTCATCAGTGCTGAGGGTGCTTCATTCTCTTCTTTATAAATTTTGATACACATCACACCATCAAAATAGCAAAAACTAAGAACTAATGCCAAGGAGCCCATCTACATCTGAGTCACCAGGGACAGAGAGACTTGTCCTTTACCCTAGTTTTTTAGATCCTTGTTTCTTCCTGAGATTGTAGTGGGTGGGAAGGTTTTCCAATTCTCATTCAGCATTTGATCCTCTCATGCCACAGGAAGGTGGCTTTATATCTCTATTTTTCTTTTAAATTCTCTTTCCTGGATTCATGATTGGCCTTAAAAATTAGACATCACCATGCTAGAAACCCCATCCAGTGACTGAGGGAACTAGATGCAGATATCCACGGTCAGGCCCTGGGTGGAGCTCCGGGAGTCCAATTGGCGAGGAGGAGGAGGGTTTATGTGAGCAAGAGTTGTTGGGACCAGGGATGGATGGAATACAGGGACAAGTGGCCAAACGAATGGAAACACATGAACTGTGAACCAATGGCTGAGGGGCCACCAACTGGATCAGGCCCTCTGAATGGGTGAGACAGTTGATTGGCTTGATCTGTTTAGGAGGCATACAGGCAGTTGGACCGGGTCCTGTGCTCAGTACATGAATTGACTGTTTGAAACCTGGGTCTTAGTAGAGACCCTTGGCTCAGTCTGGGAGGAGGGGACTAGACCTGCCTGGGCTGAGTCCACCAGGTCGATCTCAATCCTCAGGGGAGTCTTTGCCCTGGAGGAGATGGAAATGGGGGGTGGGCCAGGCGGAGGGGGGCGGGGCAGGAGGAGGGAGAACGGGGGAATCTATGGCTGAAATGTAAAGTTGAATTATATTGTAAAATAAAATAAAATAAAATAAAATAAAAACAAAAAAATCAGACATCACAATCTACTTATTCAAGCAAAAGTCTCATACTCTTAGGAAGCACTTTGTAAGGACTATTAAGTATTACTCCATCTTCAGTCAATGTTACTGGATTTCAGTGCTACTTCAGCGTTTACATTTGACCAAAGATTCTCTTCTGATATCTTTGCTTTCCCACAAAACATTCATAACTTCACCAAATACCCTATATTTATTATTTTTTATCAATCATTATATTTGCACTTCTTCATAATGGCTTGATTGTATTCCACACCATGTCAGCTTTTGTTATATAGTTAATAAGAGAAACTTAGTTTTCATTATTTTTCATAGTGATTTCTGAACACTGACTTCATTAACCCGATATTCTACCTGGTTATTCTTGGAAAGTTCTATTGGTGGGGGGATTTATTACCCCAAATCCTACTCTTGAGGGATGTAGGAGAATAATCCCTGTAGTCCTAAGGATTACTTCCTGGGGGTGAGCAAAACGTATAGCCTTTGCTGCTGATGGAATGATTAGGCACATGAGCAGAGGAAATCTCTTAATGTCTAAAAGATGGCAAAAGTTCAGAGCATAGGAAAGAAAAATGAAAAGATTGCTGATATTTAGTTGATAGAAAAAGAAAATGACATTTTTATTTATGGAAAAGAAAGTTTGGTGTTTTTCCTTCCAAATTTTACTTCAGATGTTATCCTCTCCCTTAGCGTACTCAGCCATCCCTCCATCATCACATCTCTTTCTTCTGGCCCTTCGGGTAGGTACTTTCAGCCGATCATTATTCCTTCACCATTTTCCCTGCCCTAAAATTACCTTCATCTCTCTTTGTATTTGACTGTGCTTGACACAAAACACCCTGAGCTTCTTAAAACCTTGATTTGTCACTGAACTCGAGCAGCTGTTCCTTGATTCCATCAACATGTCAAACTGTCAGGTGTTGAGACCGGTGTGTGGGTATTGCTTGTGGCAGTTTTGATCATTGCAGAAAGACGCGACCATTTGCCATCCAGTATAGTTTGCCAGTAGTCAACTCTGCAGCTGTCATCATATAATACCACCATGCTCCATCTTATTGTGCAGAATAAAATTGGAATAAAACTTAGGTTGATAATACATTTGCATTTTTTCACACATTAAAAGGAAAATGAATGCTCTTCAGATATGCTGTCTACTTGCTCTTCAGGAAGATCATGGGCATTTGCCAGTTTTTATGTTTGGGAAACCAATTATTATTTAATATAAATAAAGGAATATTTGTGGAAAAAACCATGGAAACTAGAAAACTAGGGTATATTTCTATATTTATGTAACTTTGTGGGCAACAAGGAGCTTCATGGTATCAAACAACACAAGCTATTGATCCATTAAATATTGAGCTAGATACTTCCCTAGGTTTGAGGTTGAAGGTCTTGTTTATTGTTATATTCAAAATTGAATTGTATAGCCACATTATCTTCCCTCCCATCGTAACACTATTGGTAAGGCTCCTAAGCAATCTTCCCTCTAAGGATTTACTTTGTTATGTAGGTGTCATTGGAAGATGCTGACTCTGGGGTTGTTTTCTTTAGCTACACAAACCATCAGAGTTCTAGTTGGCCCTGACTTTTGGAAAATTATGTTTTGTTGCCTCCTCTGGAGCTTCAAGTTTCTACTTCTCTAGGTATCATAACCTCTGAGACAAAATACTTCCTTCCTAATTTGTCAAGTGTCAGAATTATTAGACATGAATAAAATTGATTTTTATAGCAAGAGCAGCAGTACTTTCCTTCTCTAAAAGACTTGGGACTGACAGGTTCACTCTGTAAATAGTCTAAAATCAAAGGTTCCATGGCTGAAGAGCAAAATGTTACAGAAGAGAGCCAATTACCAGGCAACTCTGATCCAGAGCTTTGCCATTGCTTTAGAGGGTCTCAGACCCTGTTACTGAATAAACATCTTCAGGATGGATAACGACACGTAGCAAAGAAATTTGTTTAAGTCACCAGTGTTTAGCAATGTAGATTGAAAAGGAAAAACCAGGGCTAGAAAGATGTCTCCACTGGTAAAGCCCAAGGCTCACAATCAAAAAGAGAAAGAAAACTACTAGAGAAAAAAATAGAAATTGTCCTATTTTAACTACTACTTATGAAGTGCCTGTCACATCTAAGATTTTTATATGTAAACTTATGGATCTACTTATGTGTTGTGCAAACATTTAGCTCTTCAAAGAAATAATGTGGAAAATTAAAAGAAACTGTTACTTAATAATGAGATTTTCCTTTTTCTCTTCATGAGCAGTCTTGCTCGGCTTCAGCCACTTCATGAGTTAATGATAATTGTTTAGTTTCCACCAGAGTGTGTATGTGTGTATGTGTGTATATGTATGTATGTTTGTGAATTATTTACTCAACCAGTTCACTCCTGCAAATTATGATAGTAGTTTACTACCTACAGAAAAAGAACAGATTAAATTCCAGGTACTGAGAAACATTCCTTCCTACAATTTTTCAAATTGATAACAACTCCAGAAAAAATCATGATATGTTTTAATCATTCCCCCTTTATCCCTTCCTTCTTTCAGACTTTCCATGAATACACCTTACAGGTCCATCTCTTTCTCCTCCTTCTCCACCTACTCTTATTCTTCCTCTTTCTCATAATCCAAATATTGCAATTAGAACTCTCCAAATTGGCATGGATATAAGGTTATCCACTGCAATATGGGCAAAATACAAGAAGAGGCAGCACCCTGAAAAAACAAAAACAAAAACAAAACTACTTCTTCCTTTCACAGTGGCCATCAGCTCCCAAAAATTCTTAGCTAGGTGTGGGACCTCAACAGTCCCTTCCCTATCCATAATGGAATATTCACACCCCTCCATATTTTTGATAGAATGTTAATTTGCTTGATCTTGTACAAGTATTATGCAAGGCAACCACTGCTACTATGAGTATGTGTGTGCTATGGCCCTGTCATATCTAGAAGACACTACCTCAACACAGTCCTCATGCATCTCTGCCTCTTATAGTCTTTCCAACACATATTCCGAAATGTGCTATTACCTGAACTTTGGGGAGAGGAGGTGATATGTATGTCTAATTAGGACTTTAGGATTTCCATGTCACTATTTCACTGCACTGATTAGTTGTTTCTGTGTTAGCTTCCATTCATTGCAATGAGAAGCTTCTCTGATGTGGAATGGGTCCTTCACTAATATATGTGATATGGATACCTATTTAGAAGGCAATATGATGCTAGTTCTATTCATCAAATAGCAGTAGGTACTATCTTAGATCCTATGAGGTACCCATCCACAGGATGTTTATCATGTTTATAGTACCAGCTGTAAGTTCCCTTGTATGAAATATGCCTTAAATCCAATGAGAAAGCTGTTGGTTAAATCAATAATATTCATGCCACTATTGCACTAATAGGCACATCTTGACAGAATAATCATTAAGCTAAGATAATAATCATGTAGCTAAGAGGGTACATATGTATATAAGGCTGCTGATGACTTTTCTCTCCTTACAGCTTGTATTGCATTTTCTTGAACTATGAGGGGTAGTCATCAGTGAGAAAAATTTTATACCAATACCAGCTTGATTTCTTCACCTCCTTTGACCAAGGTGAATACACATTGTTTTCAGCAATAATATTAATGAGATGGGTGATAAAGGGCAATAGCAAGTCTATGTTTTTGTGAGGGATAGTCTCTGGGACCTTCCTGACCAAAAAATTGGAAGGAGTTATTTAACACCTGGCAATATGATCTTTTTGATAACCTATGGCTTATTCAGCCATGTAATTTCAATTAAACCAGGACAAATATCCTTAGAGAAGTTATCCCAAAAATCATGTCATCTACTCTAGACTCATATCTCCCCTTCCCACTTATACCTCTCTACCATCATTCTTCTTTCCATTTTCATACCAACTATGGATTATTACCCTTCTCCATTAAGTTCTAACTCCTCTCCTGCAATGTTCCCATTTTGATTTCCTGCCTTCAAGAGGTAATCCTGGTTAAACCCACAAATCTCATTGAGAGGGTCAGGCACATATCATGACAGCCTGCCTTAATAACTCAGTTAAGAACTAGTCCTCGGTCCCTGCTTTTTGGAACTGAGTAAGCAGTTTCTGAGGAAGAGCCACAAAGGGCAATTAATCACTGGTGACCCTGACGACAGGGACAAGGGAGATAGGATGCACCAAGGCTGGTCCACTGATCCAGCCCCCACAGTCGCTGTGTACTAGGCCAGCCAGCCTCCACAGCAGCTCTAGGACAAGGCTTGAGTCTTGTTCAGGCCTGCTGCAAAATGGAAAACTGTAGCCTTAACCAGCCTCTACTAGCCTTGGCCAATTAGAACATACTAATATGATTGCCGCTTGCTTAAGCCAATCATATCTAAAATGACTTAACTGCTCTAGGGCCTCCCCTTGCTATGCTTAGAAGGAGCCCATATGCCTCTCTCAGGGTCTTCACCATCTTGCCTTTGTGTGGGATGGCAGTCCCCATGGTGCTGAAAAAATAAACACTCTTGTTGATTGCATACTTGTATGGTGGACTTTGGTGGGACTTCCCCAGGATCCTAACGTTCACATATGTGATGCTAGGGTCTTCATATCAGAGAGAAAAAGTGCTGTTTCTCTGGGTCTGGGACACCTCACTCAGTGTTATCACTTCAAGTCCCACCTTTTTCACTTGTAAAGTTTATGATTTCTGTTTTAAGAGTTGAATAAAGTCTCACAATATATAGGTACTCCATTCTCATTATCCATTCACTGACTGATGTACATCTAGTCCATTTCTGTTTCCTAGGTATTGTGACTAGAGCAGCATGGAACAGTCAGTTCTCTGAAGTATGATATGGAGACTTTGGTTATATGTCTCAGGATTGGTAAAGCTGGATCATACAGTAGATCTATTTCTAACTTTTTAAATAACTTCATGCTTTTTTCCATAGTGTCTGCACCAGGTGTCACTCTTACCAACAGTGAATATAGCTGTCCCTTTTTCCATGTATAAACTCAGATTTATTCTTATTTATTTTCTTAATCTTAGCCATTATACTATGAAATCACAAGGTAATGTTAATTTTCATTGCCCAATTTTTTGATTCAGTCATTTGTTTTCTTAAGTCTTACCCTTTAGGTTATTGATATTCTATTGGATGTATAATTGGTGGATATTTGTTTTCCTACTCTCTTACATTCCACTTCATTGGACTACGGCACAGAAGATTTTTAAATTTCATTATGTTTCATTTATCAATTGTCGGTGTTAATTCCCGAGCAAATGGCTTCCTGGTCTGAAACCTCTTAACTTTGCCTGCATGTTTTATTATGATTACCTGCTTATCTAATAGATTCAGAATTTCATGTTTTAAATTAAGGTCTTGGATACATTGGGAGTGATTTTTGTGAGACATCAGTGGAATCAAATGCAAAACTCAGACTTGAGTTCAGATGATTATAGTTGCCCAGCTTTCAGCAGTGATGCCAAAAAAAATACACACAGGAAGAAAGAAAGCACCTTCAACAAACGGTGTTGAGCAAACAATGCTTTTTTTTTTTTCTTTAATAGTGATTGTCATTAGAAAGTTTCTGAAGGGAATATGTTGAACAGTACTGTTAGTGCTAATGTTTACTCTTTTAAATAATAACTCAGATACACTTCTGTAAAATCAGGATGTAGGCAAGATGGTCAGCAAGTATTGTGGTGTCAATATGAAATGTTTCTCATAGATACACTGGGTCCAAAGCTTACTGTGCTGTTTGGAAAGCTTGTGGAACCTTTAGGAAGTGAGGCTTTTCTGGAGGAAGAGTAGCACTGGGCTGGGTCTTGAGGTTTTATAGGACGCTGCTATGTTTTATTGTATTTCTCTTTGTTGAGTACAGATGCAATGTGATAGACCCCGGCATACCATCCTTCATATTCTGCCTGTTGCCATGCTTTCCATGACCCTTTCTGTTTCCTGAGTTCAGATGGAATGTGATCAGTCTGTTCCTTCCATCAAGCTTTTCCTGTCTTTCCTGCCATGATGAGCTTTATTCCTGAGACTGTGAGCCAAAATAAACCCTTTGTCTCCTAAGCTACTTTTTCTCAGAGTATTTTATTTCAGTAACCCCCCCAAAAAAGGAGTAAATAGAGTGGATAAAGCAACTATGCCAAGACCAACAAAGTGAGTCTCAACCCTTGGGACCCATATGGTGAAAAAAAGAGAACTGGTCCTGTCCATAATGGTGAACTGTGAACAGATACTCTCTGTTGGGTTGAGGTAGTAGATTACATCTCAAATTGTTAATTGGTAAGAAATTAGGAGATGAGAGGAGAACTGGGAAAATAAAGTGTAAAGTGAGAACTCAGAAATTAGAGTTAGAAGCACCTTGGAAGAAGCTTCCCTCCATGCTTACATGGGAAAACTGTAGTCCATCTGCTGAAGCCTCAGCCATTCATGTGGCCTGAAGGAAGAAAGCAGATGCCAACGTGGAACAATTATAAACTTGGTAAACTAGGCCACTGCTGGCAGGAGCCTTCTTTCAAATTGGCTCAACTAAGCAGAACCATTGGCATTAGATTTAGCAGGGAGAGGGCCTGGTTGAAAGCCAGAAGATCCAGATCTAAAGCTTCATTTTTACTCTTAAAAATGCTTTCCTTAATGTGTCTTAATAGTGCAGTCTGTTATGTTCATTGGTATTACACTTTTTTATGGATACTGAAAATCCAAAGGTTCAACACGTTTCCCCAACTGTATGAGAAACAATAACAACAACAACAGAAAAGCCTTCACTGGGTCGGAAATCAACGAACTCTCCAGTGATAGACTATAAGCTGTATAGACACAGGGAGAATTTTAATGATCTAGCTCTCAATAAGGCTGTTTTGTAATTAAGAGGAGAACATAAAACTGAAAGTATTCAATTTTCCTGATGACAACTATGCTATTTTAATTAATAAATAATCCATTTTCCCTTCTTTTAAAAGCTCGACTTTCCTCCTGACATTTTGAAAGGAAGACGATGCCTAAGACTGATAATAATAATAACGTTCACATTTAGTCATTTTTATCACTTTATTGATTTGTCTATTTTCTTATGCTCCTTTCTTTGATCTCATTTAGCATTTGGGTATACTTTATTGATTTAATCCTGTGGTCATTTTGCATTGCAAGTTTTCATTCAGTTTAGTAGAACCACTTCTAATATTAGGTATTAGAGAGAAGTTTTAGAGGGCAAAGTGGGTCCTCTGCTACCCCTGTCTTAAGCAAATGCACAAGGGCAAAGTTGAAATTGTTCCTGTGTCCTAATTAAAGGTTATTTAAATATCCAGTAATTGAGATAATAATTCTGCTAAAATAAAATCACTTTATAATGTATTTGGCAATGATTCTGCAAGAAGACCTTTGTGCTTATTATTTACTTTACCAGAGAGGAGACAATGGAGGTGGTAATGTGATTTTCTCCATGTGTACAACTCATGTTTTCATTACTATTACACTCCCAGCTCCATTTAGAACTTAAGAACAGTTAAAAATTATATTGCTTTAAGAAAATGGTAGTAGTAAGGGTCACTGAGCTCTCTAGCTATGTATCTGTGTCAGTTAGTGTCATAGTACAAGGCAGGAATTCCTTCTTATGAAGTGGGTCTTCATTCCATTTAGACTGCTGTTAGTTGCCCCTAAGCTACAAGTGCCACCATTGCATCATTGGTGAATTAGTTCAATGCCAGTGTCAGCTTTACAGCCAGGTAGGCCCTTCAATTGCATTTATCCCTTGGCATCTTATATAACACCTTCAGATACTATGAAAGCTAATTCCAGAGAAAGATCTTTCCAGTCACCTCTGGCTATTGTCCTTCAGTCCTCTGTCTGCAGACTGTGCTAGGACCAGAATACTGGTAATTAAAACCTCTGACCACCACTAATTTCTACATGACAGTCTTAGGCATATTAGTTAATCCCTCTGTGATACTATATTCTCATCAGTAAAAAGAGAATGAGCTGGTTTACAATATTCACAGTTAACTGTTCCACCCAAACCTCAAATACAATTCCTCCTCAAATAAGTTTCTTTTTCAGCACATGTGCACTATTACATCAATCTGCAACTTTTTAAAATTAAGAGAACAAGGGACCATGGAGTTTCCAATCCCAGCTTATACATCTATAACACAGTACCTAAATCCATGTTCCAGAAAAAAAAATCATGAAGAGGGGGCAGACAGATTGCTAGAGCCACTGGACTAGTGAACCTATGGAGAGATGGTATCTTTTAGACCTGACTGGGAAGCTGCACCCATGAGATTTCAACTTTATGGTTGCCTAAACCAGGCCTTCATAATGACAACCCCAGTTTTCATTCCAATGTGGAAGGGGATATTTTATAAAGACAGCTTTAGATGAAGAGTTACAGGCAATGACTGACTGCTAAGAGAGGGGGAATCAGTTTTCTTTAGGGACAGTCTCCTACTAGGCTATCCAATACCAAGGAGTCATCCATAAACACATTTGTATGAGCAGCGCTGAATAGTCTCATAGGTGTGTGTGTGTGTGTGTGTGTGTGTGTGTGTGTGTGTATTTGTGTATGTGAGTGTGTGTGGTGTGTGTGTGTGATTGTGTGTTGTGGTGTGTGTGTGTGTGTGTGTGTGTGTGTATGTGTGTATGCTTAAGTTAAAAAAGAAGTCTGAGACAGATGGAAGGATTTGTATGCAGAGTTAAGAGAATAAATGATGTAAATACAGTAGTCATATATGAAATACTCAAAAAAAGATCAAATACAAAAAAAATCCAACTCTAGCTTGTAGAGAGGTGTCATTTCTTCCACTTTCCATCTTGTCAAAAATTGTATCAGATTTATATCATTCTTGAAGAACTTTGTCTAGTTCAAATCAAAGCATACAGTAAAAATTGCACTAACAGTAAGAATTGCACAACACGTAACAGAGAACACATTCCTAACACAAAGACTGTGGAGCTTTTCTCCTGAAAGCTACCCTTTGTGTGGGATCACCTCATGATTTCCTGATTTGGTATTTTTGAGGTAAAAGGTGAGATAGTGTTTCTGAACTAAATACACCTAAAACTGATTTGCAGCCTCTCTCTCTCTCTCTCTCTCTCTCTCTCTCTCTCTCTCTCTCTCTCTCTCTCTCTCTCTCTCTCTCCTGTCTCTTGCTCTTTTGGTAACTCAGTGACAAGCCTTTTAGAGAGATGATGAATGTAATGTAATGCTTCTGAACATGAGTTTCTGTTGTGGGGGGAACCTAATTAACCAAGGTAAACTACTTCTATTCAAACACTTCAGAAAGATAACACAAGTCACCAATGTTAAATATCTGTTTTGCTTTACTTTGCTTACTCATGCATTTATTCAACACTTGCTATGGCAGTTTATCTAAAATTAGGTCCAAAGTAATTTAGGCAGCCATGCCCTATGTGAGAGAATCTGTGGAAAGCTTTAAATCATAGTGACAACCATTAGAACTTGCTTAAAGGAAATGCATTTCTGAATATCTACAAAGAAAACAATGCAAAAAGAGCTAGGTTTGTATCCATAAGGTCTCATAAGGAGTTACTCAGTACTTAGATATGTAGTTTTGAAAGAATAGAATAGGATGTATTATTTCCAAAGCATTTGTATTCATATTTAAGAAGAATAATAGCATATCTTATTGAGCATTTATTGTGTGTCAGGAAA
This sequence comes from Peromyscus attwateri, assembly GCA_902168425.1. Taxonomy (NCBI): domain Eukaryota; kingdom Metazoa; phylum Chordata; class Mammalia; order Rodentia; family Cricetidae; genus Peromyscus; species Peromyscus attwateri. Next base: position 26,539 of record CABHPP010136517.1, on the reverse strand, counting down.
AATTTTAGAAGTTACATGCTATTATAATATTGATTTTTCAAGCTTTTCTTCAATTGAGAAAAACAAGATATTGTTACTCTTCTATTACTGATAAGAAAATAATAGAACAGAGGAACTAACTAATAATATCCCTTACATCATTTCAAGGAAATTAGTGATGGACAGGAGTTTTAAATATCAGCATTCTTAATCTTGGCAAACAGCTCTCCAAGTTCTGTACTTGTTTCTATTCTATCACTGAGTTCTGCATATCATGAACACTTTTTAATTTTTCCCCACCAATCCCAAGAAAGTCAAAGTCATTCTAGAAATGATACTATAGACTTCATTTTTTAAAATATGACTTTCTTTGTTTCGACAAAATAATCAGGGAAGAAATTTAGCTATCAATACATTACTTGTTGATATTGAACAGGACAAGAATTATGAAGTCATGGCTGAAGGGGACACCCGCAAAGCAGGGGCTCCCTTCCAGACCCTGGATTAGGCACAAGACACACCCAAACGCCTGTTTTCACATATAAGAAATAACTTATTAAGTGGAGAAGGTAAGTTAGGGTAGCTGCTTTCTGACTCTGGCAGAAAAATGGCATCAAATGACATTGCAAGTGTAGTTCTTAGGAAGGGGAGGTCTGTGTTAGAATGGGCTAGGGTGCCGTGGTAAAGGAGACAGGGGACAAGGAAAAAGGAGAAAGGGAGAAGGGAAAGGAACAGGGATATTTGACCAGGAGGGACTGCCTCTGGATAGAGAGCAGACAGACATGGCACATAGGCAAATGGTGGTTTATAAGGGTAAAGGGGGAAACCCTGTGTTGCAATGTTTAATTTTAATTGAGCATGTTGTTTAGGTGAACCAAAGACTTTGGTAGTCAACCTCAGGAGGAAGAAGTGGCCAAATAAGGGAATAGACTTTAGAGGCTAGCTTTAGAAATGTAATCTAACGTTTTTTTAGCAAAGCAAAGGGAATTCGGAGAAGGGCAAGGCCTGGCAGAGCCTCGTGTCCAAGTGTGCTAGTGTGTTAGTGTGTTAGTTCAATGGCTGTGTGCAATATATAAGTGCAAAATTTAGTGCTACCATATTACATCTATGGGTACTGACAAATTGGCTTAACTTAGACAGTATATGTGGATGTAATTTATAAAAATACCTAGAACTTTATGCATTAATTGCAGATATCTTTACAGGTCAGAGTTTCCTGTGCAGTGGCCATTTGATGACTCATAATCTTGAGGAGGGGCTTAGTTTGTCTTGTTAGTTTCAGGAACTTCTTGAGACTTGTAATGTCTGTTTATTTCTGGAGTATAATAAACCTTCTCTTTCCTTGAGGGAAAGTTTCAAGTTAATTTCTTGACTGATAATGTGATTTCCTCCAGGAGGAAATGTATCAACTTGGAAGAAATTGCAACCAAAAAAAAAAAAGATGTTTTATGGAATGTACTACTCTTTCTTTTTTCATCATTCTACAACATAATTTTCATTTGTCACCAACCAATTACAAGAAATTTAATTTTAGTATTACTAATGACCATTCTAAGTATGTATTTTATGTGCTCTAGCTCCAAAAGTTTCATCTGGTTTTTTTTTGATAATTTTAAATAAAATCAAATAAATGTAATAAGGCATTATTTTATATTATTTTTGCATTGTTCTGCTTTGTTTTTCACGTTTTTATTAAATTTAATTTTAAACAATTTCACAATCACAGAAGAAATAAATATTCATAATGTGACTATGTGATGTTGCTATATGCACACATCTAGTATAATATTCAAATCGGGTTAAATATTTACGTTCTTAAGCACTGAACATTCCTTTATGTGAGGACAACTTTCAAATTTGGAAAAGATTTTAATCCTACATTTTGAAAAGTATCATTACTGTTGTTTGGAGTTACCATAGAAGGCCTGGGCTACTGCTTCTTTTTTTTTTTTTCTCTCTTTTTTTTTTTCCCTTTTTTTTTGTCCTTTTTTCCCTCTTTTTAAAATTTATTTTTTTAAATTTTTTTTTCATTTTACATACAATTCTCAGTTCTCCCTCCCTCCCCTTCCCCCGTCTCTTCCCGTCCCATTCCCTATCCACTCCTCAGATAGGGTAAGGCCTCCCTTGGGGAGTCAACAGAGTCTCCAATACTAAGTTGAGGCAGGACCAAGCCCCTCCCGCCCTGTGTCAAGGCTGAGCAAGGTATCCCACCCTAGGGAATGTGTTCCAAAAAGCCATTTCATGCACCTGGGACAAGTCCTGGTCCTATTGCCCAGGGCTCCCCAAACAGATCTAGCCACATAACTGTCACCCACATTCAGATGGCCTAGTTCAGACCCATGCATATTCCCTAGTGGACAGACCTGCATCCAGGAGCTCCAGTCAGCTTGGGTCAGCTGTCTCTGGGGTTTTTCCCATCACGATCTTGACCTCACTTGCTCCGGTGATCCCTCCTCCCTCTCCTTAACTGAAGTCTAGGAGCTCAGCCCAGGGCTTGGTTGTGGATCATTGCATCTGCTTCCATCAGTGACTGGATATAGGGCCTATGATGACAATTAGGGTAGTTACTAATCTCATTATAGGGAACAATCCACAACCCCAGAGAAGCTAGGTAAAAAGGAGGACCCTAAGAGGGACACAGATGGAGGGCCCCCGTAAAGGAAAATAGTTAAGATCTCCTGGGTAAACTGAGAGTGGGGGTAGAAGGGAAGAGATGGGAACAGGAGGGACTGAGATGGCCAAGTAAAGGGAGGGACGGAGAGGGAGAGCAATGAAAGAGATATCTTGATAGAGGGAACCATTAGGGGGTTAGGGAGAAACCTGCTGCTAGGAAAATCCCCAGGAATCCACAAGGATGGCACCAGCTAAGAGTCCTAGCAATAATGGAGAGGATGCCTGGGCTTCTTAGTTTTATCAGTTTATAAGGTGATATGTACTGCTCTCCATTCATCCTATCCAAAGCTCTGCTAAACATATTTTAATGACTAATACTCTCAACCTTTATGATATCAACTTTTCATGCTCCGCATTATAAGTAAGGTCACGAACTACTTGTGTTTCAGTGCCTTGATCATTTTTACTCAATGTAGTGATCCTCAGCTCTATCTGTGATGTCATTGATAAGATCTCACTGTTTTTAGTGAGTGTATAGAACTACACTGTGCATGTCCATTGCATTTTATTTATAGATCATTGATTCAAGAACACTTAATCTATTTTTTGTTTATTCACATCTGTAGATATTAAAATGAACATGCATTATATATGCACTTATTCTTTATTGAGAATTTTGTGATCTTAAATATATTAACCTTTGGTGAGATGTATAGTGTGCTGACTCATTTTATGTCAACTTGATACAAGCTGGAGTCATCAGAAAGGAGAAAACCTCAATTGGGGAAATGCCTCTATAATTTCTGGCTGCAGGCAAGCACATAGGGAATTATAATTTGTGATTGATGAGGGCCCATACCATTGTGGGTGGGGCTACCCCTGGGCAGGTGATCCTGGATTCTATGAGACAGCAGTCTGAGCAAACCATGGGGAGGAAGTTAGTAAGCAGCACCCATAAATGCCTCTGCATCATCTTCTGCCTTCTAGGTCCCTGCCCTGCATGAGTTCCTGTCCTCACTGCTTTTGATAATGACCCATTGTATGGAAATGTAAGAGAAATAAGCCCTTTACATCCCAAGTTGCTTTGGTATGGTGTTTTGTCATAGCAATAGTAACCTTAACTAAGACATATAGATTGATAATCTCTTGGATTCTCTAGGCTTATCTACAAGCCGATGTTTCCTTTCTTTGACTTCAGAACATTATCAGTCTAATGTATTTCATGGCTGGTTTTGCTTTTGTTTCTCTTACTTTTGTAAATTCTCTGCTCATATGTATTTATTTTTATTGTTGAACTGGAAAAGGGCAATGAAAATTCTTCATGTAGTAATGTGAATATTTTATTTTTCATGGGGATATTAAACATTTACTTAACTTTTAAATTGATTTTAGTTCATGATAATGCATATTTACTTTTATTCACAAATTTTTTGAAAGTTATAAATCAAGCAAAGAATAAAATTCCGGTCACTTTAATTGAAAAATAATTTATGTGAAACAAGAACACTAGGTTTTGAAAGACCGAGTTCCACTTTGGTTTATTTATTTGTTAATTCCTTATGATAGTATTGTATAATGAAATAAAATGATCATTACATGAATAAACAACAGAATAATGAACATCCTTTCATATAACTGTTTTTTAATTATACCTTGGAAAGAGAATTTAGGGTAGAAACTGTAGACCAAAATCTTGATGAAAATTGGAGTTATCTTTATTGCTTATTACATTATTTCCTATAGTAACTTTCAAAACTAGAAGATAATACACATCTTTATATTATATTTAATAAAATCAAGGTAATATTTTAAAACACAATGGAAGATTTAACCTATAGAAAATATTAATCCCAGGTAATATTTTCCAGTTTAATATATCATCTAGCTTAAAAGATAGATTGTATGTCCTATGCCATTTAATAATCTAAAACAACCTGGAGTGTCCACAAAAGTCGTATGCATTAATAAAATGAAGGTATTTCAAAGTCCATGGGGGAGTGTATAATCAAATTGTACACAAGAAGTCAGAAACATGTGCAAAAGAGAGTAAAATGGAATCATCATATAAATGCAAATTGTACCTGAGAAAAATAGTTTGAAAATAGCATTTTCAAACGATGCGGCAACTTAGAAATCAGCAAACTAAATCACGTTGAGATTTCCCAACTGCACAGTTTGATCTGAGCACATCTTTTACTGAAGAAGTAAAATCACAGTCACCATTTATACTTAGAAAAAAGTCTGAGTTTCAAACTTTTAAGAATATTTTCAAAGCATGAGCAATCTGACCCTGGAAAATACCTAAATTGCTAGAAAATCTCTGTTCTGCTTTCTTCCTAGGAATATCAGAGGCTTATATAGTCAACTGGTGATCTGCAAAGTCATTTAATTTTTATTCAGATGAAATTGTAGCATCTTGCACTATTAATTACAATGTTAGAAATATGAAGTTTTGTGGATTAGATAAGTCAACGTTGTACATGTTTGGTATGAGTTAGTATTCTATAAAATCACACTGATACCAAATGAACAGTGAGTGAACTTAGTAATGTAAAAACACTAAATTTTAGTTGAAGAACAGCTGAATTTTACTTGACTGGATAAGCCATATTGCATAAATACAGATAGCCTTTATCATGACATAATTATATTTATTAGTTTATCTTCATCAAACAGAAGTTGTTGGCTAGATTTTTCATTGGAAATTTCACGATAATGACGAGGATAATTATTAGAGGATCCCAATCCAATCCCAACATACATCCTAACTCACATTAAAAAGCAAGAGTGAAACTGTTCTATTTGGAGTTGATTTCTATACAGAGTAATAGGTATGGATCTATTTGTGTTGTTTTGCATGCATCCATCCTGTTTGACTAGAATCATTTTTTGAAGATGATTTTTCTAATGTGTATCTCAGATTCTTTAAGAAAAATCAAGTGTATGTAAATGTATGTGCTTACATCTGGATATTTCATTGGATCCCATTGAATATCGTGTCCATTTGGGGCCAAACCCATACTGTTTTTATTACTACAGCTCTGTGGTACAACTTGAGGTCATGAGTGGTAATGACTTCAGCACTTCTTTTCTTAGTCAAGATTTCATGAGTTTTTTTGTGTTTTCATTTGAAGCTGAAAATTGGTTGTTTTTTTTTTTCCTATTTATGGATTAGGTAGACAGTTTCCTGTCTGCACTCATGGGGACTTGAACCCGGGACCTCTGGAAAAACAGGCAGCGCTCTTAACCTCTGAGCCACCTCTCCGGCTCTGAAAATTGTTCTTTCAAGATCTGTGAAGAATTGTATCAGAATTTTGATGTAGATTGCATTGAATCAATTGAATTAATTTGGGTAGAATGACCTTTTTTTTTTTTTTTACTATAAAAATTCTCCAGATTCTTGAGCATGAGATATCTTTCCATCTCCTGATACCTTCTTCAATTTCTTCCTTCAGTGTTTTGAAGTTTGAATCATAGAAGTCTTTCACTTACTTACTCCATTACAGTTACCTCATGATAATTTATTTCTTGGAGGGAATTGTGAAAGGTATTATTTCCCTGATTTCTTTCTTCATCCATTTATCATTCATATATAAGAAGGCTACTGATTTTTGTGTATTAATTTTGTATCCCACTACTTTGCTGAAAGTGTTTATCATCTGTAGGAGTTTCCTGGTAGAATTTTTAGGTGCACATATGTATACAATCATACATTAAATAAAGATATGTTGAATTCTTCCTTCCTATTTTTAATCTCCTTGATCTCACACATTGTCTAACTGCTCTAGCTAAGATGTCAAGTACTATATTGAATAAGCATGGAGAGTGTGGACAACCTTGTCCCTGATTTTAGTGGAAATGCTTTCAGTTTGTTTTCATTTAGGTTGATGTTTGTTGTGGACTTGTTATAAATTACCTCTATCATTTTGAGGTATATCCCTTGCATTCCTAGTTTCTCTAATACTTTTCTTAGATTATCATGTGGGTTTTATCTTTCAGTCTGTTTATAAGGTGGATCACACTTATCAGTTGACGAATGTGAATCCCTGCATCTATGGGATGGAGCCTACTTGATCATGATGGATGGTCTTTTTTGTGTCTTTTTGTAATAATTTTGGAAATATTTTATTGAGAACTTTTATATCTATGTTCATAATAGAAATTGGTATTTCTCCTTCTATGTTTGTGTCTTTATGTGGTTTAAGTAACAGAGTAACTTTAAAAAATACTTGGTAAAGTTCCTTCTGTTTCTGTTTTGTGGAATAATCATTAATGATTGGTGTTAATTCTTTGAAAATCTAGTAAAATTCTGTGGAAAAGCCATTTGTCCTTGTGGTTTTGTTTTTTATTTTGTTTTGCTATTAGGAGGCTTTTTATTATAGTTTCTATTTCATTGTGGTTATAGGTCTGTTTATATTGCTTCTCCAATCTTGATTAAGCCTAGATAGAGGTATATCTGAAAAAAAAATCCATTTCTTTTTCTGATTTTCCAATTTGGTGGCATACAGGTTTTAAAAGTTTATTCTTACAGTTCTCTAGATGTCCTCACTGTCTATTGTTATGACTACTTTTGGTCTCCAATTTTGTTAATTTGGATATTATTCCTCTGTCTTTTAGTTGATTTGGCTAAGGGTTTTTCCATCATATTGATTTTCCCAAAGAACCAACTCTTTGTTTCATTGATTTTTTTGTTTCTATTTTATTGATTTTGACTCTGAGTTTGATTATTTCTTGACTTCTACTCCTTTGGGTGTTATTTCTTCTTTTTGTTCTAAACTTTTCATGTGTGCTATTAAGTTAGTAATATGAGATCTCTCCAATGATTTTAGGTAGGCAGTTAGTGCTGTGAACTTGCCTCTTAGAATAGCCTTCATGTGTCCCATAAGTTTGGATATTTTTCATTTACATTTAATTCTAAAAAGTTCTTAATTTCTTAATTTTGTATTGACTTATTTTTCATTCAGTAGTGAATTGTTCTGTTTCCATGAATTTGTAAGCTTTCTGCTGTTTCTGTCATTGATGCTATCTAGCTTTAATCCATGGTGGTCAGATAGGATGCTGGGTGTTATTTCAATTTTCTTGCATCTGTTGAGACTTTCTTTGTGTTCTTGAATGTAGACAATTCTAGAGAAAGTTCTATGAGCTAATTTTGTGTTAGAGTGAAATCTTCTGTAAATATATGTTAGGCCTAGTTGGTTAATGATGCCAAAGACCTCAACATAAGACCCGATACACTTAATCTGACAGGAGAGAAAGTTTAGAATAGCTTTAAATGCATTGGCATAGGAAATGACTTCAAAAAGAGATCACCGATAACACAGTCATTGATTCCAATGATTAATATGTGGAACCTTATGAAACTGAAGAGCTTCTGTTTGACAAAACACACCACCATTCAGAAAAAGATGCAGCCTACAGAATGGAAAAATATTTTTATCAGCTACTCATTTAGGGGAGGGCTAATATCAAAAATACATAAAGAACTCAAAAAACTGAATATCATGAAAACAAACAACCCAATTAAAAATGGGTTATATATCTAAACAAAGAATTCTCAAAAGAGGAAACATATATCACTGAGAAACACTTTAAGTGTTTCTTTAGGGAATGTTCAACATTGTTCGTCATAAAGGAAAAGAAAATTAAAACTACTTTCATCTAATCCCAGTCAGAATGGCCTAGATTATTAAAACAAATAACAACTCATGCTGGTGAAGATGTAGAGTAATGAGAACACTCATACATATCTGGTTGGAGTACAAATTTTTACAGCTACTATGGAAATCATAGTGGTGGTTCCTTTGGAAGATGAGAATTGATCTACCTCAAGATTCAGATATACTGATCTTGGGTATATACCAAAAGACTACATCCTACTTCAGAGATACTTTCTTAACCATGGTCATTGTTGCTCTATCCATAATTGCCAAAAATTGGAAATACCCTCTATGTCTGTCAATAGATGAATGGTTAAAGAAAATCTATAATTACATGTTGGCATATCACTCTGCTATCAGAAAAATGAAATCATGAAAGTTTCAAGTAAATGGATAGAGCTATAAAAAAATCATCATGATTAAAGTGATCTAGATCTGGAAAGACAAATATGGTATGTATTCCCTTATTTGTGGATGTTGGCTGCTAAGTTTCTGACAGCAAACTGTAAGCCTTGTAACCACAAGGGACTAGAGGTAAGGAACAGATCTCCCTAGGAAAGGGAAATAGAAGAGATAGCTATGGATGGGCAGGTTGGGGAGCAGTATCAGGAGGATCAAAAAGGAGGTAGTAAAGAAGCAGAAAAAGTGTGGAAATATGTGACAGGAAACCTAAAACTACGAGCTTTGTGGGAGTCATAAGTAAACCTAAAACAGGAGAAGCCTCCTAAAATATATGCATGTAAGAAGGTGATTGAAATGAAATTGCCCAATAATGGTGGAGATGGAGCCCCAACTGGACATCTCCTGTTACAAAATTAAGGTCTAGTGCCAGGAAAGGTTACATCTAATCACATTTTTGGCCAAAGGGTTCTGATGAGAACTCCTAAACAACACAATAATTGCCAACAACACAATAATTGCCAAGATATTGGTCGCTCTCCATAAACTGACAGTAAGGTCCTATTGCTTAGAACAACACCTATACAAATCACTGAATATGGAGTGGTAAGGCTGAAGCCTTCCTAGAGCCTTCACCAAAATGGACTAGTGTTCAGGCTACTGAAAGGTACTCTGCATGCTACCAAGAGAGAGAGGTAAACCCCAACCCAGCTATAAACCCTTGGTCTATAATGATGACTGGCTTGCAAGATGTGCTAGCCCAAGAGTGGCACAAATTTGTGGAAGTAATCTACCAATATCTTATTTGTCTTAAGTCCCACTGCATAAGATAGAACTCATTCCTGACAGAGTTCACGAGGCCAATAACCTGTGACTAGGTAGGCCATGTATCTAAGGGGAAACCAAATACTACTGGTCTGTTAAAGGAACATAACAATAAAATGCTATAAAAAATCATCATGATTAAAGTGATCTAGATCTGGAAAGACAAATATGGTATGTATTCCCTTATTTGTGGATGTTGGCTGCTAAGTTTCTGACAGCAAACTGTAAGTAACAGCATTCTGTTATACTTACTTATCAGTATCTTACTCAGCCTTCATCAGAGAAGTTTATTCCTGCAGCAGATGAGAACAAATATGAAGAATTGGATAATGTGCAGAGAGTGAGAAAACTTGGCACATTCAGTCCTAAATGGGATGATTCCATCAAATCCATCCCTCAGGGCCCAGTGAACCCTATGGGAGAGATGGTGGAAAGATGTAAGAGCCCAAAGGGATCAGGGTTACCAAGCAAACAGGGCTCCATAAATACAGCAGAACCAGTACAATATCAACTCACACAGACTGTGGTAGCATGCACAGGCCATGCCAGGATCTGCATGAGTTGGGATCCTAGCACTGAGCAGAGAATGGACTGAATTCTCATCCACAAACTAGAAGCTATCTTCAATTGATAACCACTTGCAAATGAAAAAAAAAATAATTTTCTCGAAAAAAAGTCTCATTGGTGATGCAAACCACTTTTAACGGTCGGCTCCATGTCTTGCAGTAGACGGCAAAGACAAAACAAACTCAACGGCATCTTTGCAAGTTCTTTGTCTCATATTGTTTTTTCTCTCTCTCTGTCTCTCTCTCTGTCTGTCTTTCTGTCTCTGTGTATGTTTCTGTCTCTGTCTCTGTCTCTCTGTCTCTCTGTCTCTCTGTCTCTTTCTCTCTCTCTCTCTCTCTCTCTCTCTCTCTCTCTCTCTCACACACACACACACACACACACTCTCACACACACACATACCTTATAGATTCTTTGGGTGTACATTATAGATTCCTGTTCTTTTTTTGGTGGGGGGAGCAGATTCCAGTATGTGCAAATGTGCATCTCTGAGTTGACATGTGTTTTTGTACTTCTCTTTCTTTTGTTTGTTTTTCCTTATCCTGGTTTGTCTGGTTTTGTTTTACATTGTTTTTATTTTATTACTATTGACTAGATGCATGTTTATTTTCTATTGAAAGATAGAAAGTGTATAGATTTGGTTGGACGGGTTGGTGGGGAGAATATTGGAAGAGTTAGGGGAGGGGAAACTATAATCAGAAAAAAATTGTATAAAAATGTGTTTTCAATGAAAGGAAAATACAAAGAAAAAAAAAAGAAATGTAGAGAGCACATGAGCTCCTGTGGACACAGAAATAGACCATCCATACTTCTTATAGTTTCTATCCATCTGAACGACAGTAGCTATCAGCCCTTTGTAATGAATGTGCCTCATCAGCAAGGTGCCATCTTCCCTGGCATGAAAGATGTATGTAGCCTAACTCTTCTAAAATAATTATTTCTAACATTGTTAATGATTAGTCATTCATCAACTTATTGACAGGTAAAATATTTATTTTCCAGTTTCTGAACAGTGGCAAAATTATTTAAGGTGATTAATGTTTTTATGTGTCTCTGCTCAGTTTTTACTTGTATCTGACTACCTCAGTCCTGAAAAGGTCTTTTGTAAGTATGCCTCCATAGGAATACAATCTTTTCTTATTATTAAATACTGCTGGGTTGCAGTAAGTTTTCCAAAGTGGCTTTCCTTCTTTCTTTTCCTGCTGTGTTTGAGAAAAGACTTCAATTTATAATGTACTTAGTGATCCCCTTTTTCTTAGGCAGACTCATCCTTAGCCAGAAATTAGTCTTCTTAAAAGAAATCGTAGTCAGCATATGAGATCACTGTTTTCTGCACTTTTAAGTCCAGGATTTTATTTGTTTTAGAGCTGAATTTTCTCTCCATGGGGTTTTATTCAATTTACTGATAATGTTTATTTATTCAGAATGTGTTTATTAAAAAAAACATTGGGCTATAACACATACAGAGTATCATCATACTATCTCTTTCTCAGGAGATCTCAGACTTAAAGTTCCTCAATGAATCCTGAAATTCTGTAAAAATCAAAAACTTCAGACACACTCTCCCATCACTTTTCATCAAAGATAAATATTCTAGAATTCGTTTGTCATTATAGTCTGGATTTAAAATATCACTCTTCAAATACATACATAAGATATATTTCATTATTGTAGCCAGTAATATTATTGGGAACTGAAGAGATGCTTCAGCAGTTAAGAGTATTTGTTGCTCTATCAGAGGACCAGGGTTTAGTTCCCAGAATTCATATGGCAGATCACAACCTTATTTCTATAACTCCAGTTACAGAAACTCCAACTTGTTTTATTGGCATATGTGGATACTAGGCACTCATATGACACACAGCCATACATCTAAGCAAAATAATTACACTTAAATTCTTTAAATGATATTTCTATTAAATCTTAATCGAATTTTAAGATGATTAATTATATAAAATAATACACACAGAAATGAGCATACATACACAGAGCCAACCTAGTCTCTTTTTAAAGTCCTTTATATGGATTATGTTTATACTCTAGATGTTATTTGAATCCAAAATGTGGTTTTTGCTTCACTGTAAATTGAGAGTCTTTTAATTAGCACAATTAGCTTATACTAACTTGGGGGATACATGTATCTTATGAAGACAATCAGCCTATCTTCAGAAGGTCTTGGTACTGGCCAACCCATGGTTCTCTGTAAGAAGTCAGAGTCAATAACTAATATTTTCAAAATGCCTGGGAAAAATGAGTGTGCATTAATGTTATGAATGTATCCGTAGACTGTATTCATATGTGTGTGTGTGTGTGTGTGTGTGTGTGTGTGTGTGTGTGTATGTGTGTGTGTGTGTGTATACATGTATGCATGCCTGAGAAGTAGAAACTACTTACAAGAGTATATGCTATCAAATCTGTTCAAGTTTTTGTATTCTCAGGGCTCATGCCATAGGAACTGCCATTTAAATATCCTTAAAATCCATGTCTCTTTAATGAAAAAGCAACTGCTCACAAAACAGTACATCATTGGATCATTGGTCCTATTAATCAAATATCTCATTTAATATTAATAAAATTAATCATCTGGGATATTCAAACAACATCAATAATGATAATACAATTTATTTCCATTTAATATCCAAGTGTTTAGAAGTGAGGATGATACGCTCTATTGACAAAAATGCTTCATTTGTGTTCAGCACCTGTTAATGTTCAAAGTCCTCCACATTCAAATGGCCTGACTAGTTATAGGAAATACTTAACAATATTTGTAGATCAAAGATCTAGTAAATACTTTCTATCAACTTTAACTTAAAGACATGTCATAGGGTTAAAGTTAAGGGTAATTTCTCACATGCTTGTTGTATAGTGATCATAATACTGTAACTGTCTTAATTATGTAGCTGGTCTTAATACTGTAACTGTTCTTGTAAGTGTATTGATCTTGGCAACCCTAAGGTTCACCTTCATTCTTCAAAAGAAATATTCAGATAATTAAAACAAAATTCAAACTTGATATTTCCTACAAATTTTTGACAAAAGTCTACTCTTAACATTAGAATATTTAAGTATAATATTATAAAAATATGTCTAATATTGCAGAGAATATATTTTTGAAATCTAAAAATTAGAAAGCAAATTGAAATTCATAGTTAGAAACTAGTTCATCAGAAATGAAATTTATCATCTACAATTGTTTTATTCAATCATACTCTGCACAGGGAATAAACATTAATTTTCCATTTCTAAACACATAATTTCTCATAGATCTTTATAACTTATTAGTTAAAAAGCTTATTATGCTTTCTGAATAAGTATTAAATATATATCTTAGGGGTTAAAACTGTGTTTGTAATTAACCTTGAAATTAGCATTAATTAATATGCAAAACAGATTTCTGATTCTAAATCTATTGAAAATATCTTTGCTTATACCACTTTCATCATGTACATTGTGATAATTATACTATAATTACTAGTTAGCTAAACATTTATGTGCATGTGATTACATTGAAATTTTAGTTAAGTTGTTTACACTGAATATGGAAGGGTATTTCTAGGTGATTAGATATTTTCACTATGTTGTATATTTACATAGTTGTCTGCATGAAAATTACTATATAGATACTTATATTTATAAAAATGTATTTAGGGTAAACTGTAATCAATATAAAGCATATTATAACTTAAGATAACTTAGAAAATATATTTAAAATAAAAAATCCTTCTCTATGAAATTATGTTTTAAGGAATTTTATTTTTGATAAATTTTTAATAACTTCTTGATTAGCTATTTGCTGCCTGAGTAGAACCTAATTTTCTTAAAGATAGAAATCCTGTGGCAGGAGAGATTGCTCAGCAGTTAAGAGCACTTCTTGCTATTGCAGAGGTTCTGGACTCAGTTCCTATGACCTATACTAGGTGGCTCATAACTACCATAACTCCAGTTCCATGGGATCTGACACCCTCTTCTCTACTGCACATACCACATACACACATACATAATTTAAAAACATACATAGCCTAATAATTTTGAAATTCTTCAACTATATAGGAGGTACCTCTAACATTTGTTTAAGTAATAAAACAAGTATCTGGAGAATGGAAGCAACCCCTGAAGATCAAGAGGAATTTCATAAACATAAAATGAAAATCATTAATATATTGAGTAAATATATTCTGAATACGTTTTCACTGTGGATGACTTCCTAGATCTTTTAAATGTCTTTGTACTATCTAGGAGTTCGTGATATAAGCCATTACAAAATTAGCCATCCTTAGTTTTGTTTTCAGCTAAATTTGTATTTTCCAGATTAAAGTTCTCAGCATTTTTTTTTTTTTTTTGGACACGGGGTGTCTCTGTGTAACAGTAGTCCTGGCTGTCCTGGAACTCGCTTGCTCTGTAGACCAGGCTTGCCTCCATTTCAGTTTCTCCTGCCTCTGTTTCCCGAGTGCTAGTGCTGGGATTTCTGGCATGTGCCACCACCACCTGATCTCAAATTTTTCAGTCTTAACTTTATGACATTACAGGTGCTTCCTTGTAGATAGCATGCTGCTTTCTACTGTATCTACCTGCTGGTTAAATTTGGTTCTTCTGTTGTGCTAACAACACCAAGGAAGGGCCATGTTGTATCTAGGCAGTCCTTGCATTTTGATATGGTGTAGAACACTTTGCCCCTCTCTGCTTCTCTTTCTCCAGCTTCAGTTTTCTGTAGATCTCAACTCTTGCCATAGCAGACTCTTCTCTAGTCCTTCATTTAACTTTTTTTGCACTTCTGAATCCTTTGGCTAGAGTTGTCTTTTGAACTCTTGGGTCCATTATATTCCACTGCCCTTAACTTAATGTATATCATGATCTAGGTGCCTGTCTCTGACTTTTGGGACTATCATCTGGAGAAAACATAAAGCATAGTAAGCATGCAGTAAATAAGTATTTGATCAATGAACAATAAATAGAAAATCGCTACAAAAAAAAGAAAGACAGAAAAAGGTTCCAGGGTGCTTTTTTGATAAATGCAACTTTTTATACCTTGGAGAGTCACAATACAAATTAGCATACTAAAGGCTCTGCATATTTTACAGTAAAGAAACCTATTTTATTTTGTTTGACTCTGAGTTTCCCCAAGCTTTTTAAATATAACACTCTTTTGTTTGTTTTATAAATAGTGGCGCCCAATGTCTCTCATGTTATTGTCCTTTGGCACACATTAGCCTTTTAATAAAAATCTCATTGAGATTTTAATAATAAAAATATTATTCAAATAAGCATTGTAATCGGTATTTGGAAAGAAAGGTTTAAAGTATTAAGAGGGTCAAATGTATTTTCTAAGTGAATTGGGTTTGAAAAGGAAAGGCATTTTGCCAATAGCTTTCTAGCCCGTGGTTGACAGTTGATGGAACAGCACATGGAGCAATATGTTTTTCTTTTGCTTTCTAAATTTGTATTAAGCCCATAGCAATTCTGCAGCAAGTTTAATGATGTTGTGGGAAAAAATGTCTAATATAAAATATTTTATCATAAAAGTACCAAACATTCAGGCTATAGTATATATGCCTTTCTATTTGACACCACAGAAAAAGGTATTACAGTTGTAAGGAAGACCGTAGAAAGGAATGAAAATGCAGACCTGACCTGCATGGGCATAACTCCCCAGTGCTCAACTCCACAGGATGTTTTTATTGTATTTTCTGTTTGACAAAACATAGTTTTTCATGTTTCAAGTTTGGGGGACGTTTAGCCTGTTTTGGAATAATGGATTAAGTTACATGGTCTCTTGCCATTCCAGAAATGATATGTTGAATCATATTTGCTATAGTTATTCCATAGATGTTTCCAGTTTTTAATACAAAGAATGTGTTTTACTTGAAAGGATGTGGAAGTTTTTTTTTTCCTGGTGACATTTCTATGTATTCTTTTTTATTTATAAAGATACTGGGAAATAAACTCTATTTTAAAATGTCATTTCAAAAATAAATTATAAGTAAAACAGAAAAAACCTTAGATATTGGATCGCCTGTCATATTCTTAACAGTACTAATTTTCAAGACAAAACATAAAAAATAAAAATCTTTGATATCCACCTAATCTAGTCCATTAGACTATGTGAACTATTATTGTCTATAGAAAGTATGTTTACAGGTGATAGAGAGATGGCTTAGTGGTTAAGAGTATTTGCTGCTTTTGAAAAGGACAAAGGTTCTGGTTCTAATATCTATACATAACAGCTCATGACTGCCTATAAATCTAGTTCCAGGAGATGAAACATGGCCCTCATGGTCACTGAGGTCTCCTGCACACATACATGTATATATACTTAAATATGCACACACACATTAAAAATTTAATTGAAGTATATTTATAAATAATATTGAAGTTTAAAGCATTGATAGTTCTAAATCAAATAAAATATATAATGATCAAGTACAGAAACATAAATGGAGATAAGGGGTGTTACATAGCTTTTCCTTTGAATAGAAAAGTTATTTTCTAGAGGGATCAGAGAGACATGTAAGAATTAGGAATGTCAGTAAAATTATAAGACACAGGAATACCACTAGATTTAAAAGATTTATGATATCCTTCTTCTAAGACTGTATATGCTGTAAGCAATAGTTGGGTGAGAAGAGACTTTTGGATGGAGCCTCCTGAAAACCGACATGATCATGGCCATGTGAAGGATGTCAATGTCTCAGACCCATGGAAACAGCAAGGCCAGGATCAGAGGAATGGTAAGCCTTTGCCTAGTCCTAGCATGGTTGTTGAGCCATGGTTGAACTTCAAGTAATACCAGTGTGTACAGAAATTGTGAAGGATAGCTTCCTCCTTCCAGATGAATGCAGAGACTATCCTAGATGAGAGTAGCCTGAGCTTGCCCTCTCTACAGACCAACTGAGATTAGTTAAGCCACTTCCTTCACATTCATAGCTGACCTCTGGTTTTCCTAGTTGCTCATGGCGTATCTCCATCAGAGCACACAGCCCACCCAAACCTAGCTTTTCTGTATGTGTCTGTCATTTCTTTATCCCTGTTGCCTCTGTTAGCATTAATCACTAAGCTGTGTAGGTTGCAGCACTCAATATATCAAACTTTGTAAACTTACATTTCTGTGCTATGAAACTTTAATGGTGCCCCCAAATTCAAGTATATTGCCATATATTAATGAATTTCTTAATGCATTCTATCTTTGAGGATGGTTGTAACTTTTCTTAATTCTTAGCTTGCTTACACTATCTATCCCTGGGTAAATATTTTCATATTTCATCTCTCTTGCTCAAAAACTTCCTGTGATAGTTATTATATGTACACTTAACATGGTTCAAGGATGCCCAGATACTTGGTAAAGATCTTCTGTGTGTGCGTGTCTGTTAGGGTGTTTCCAAAGAAGAGTAACATTTTATTCATTAATGAGAGTAAAGTAGATGGTCTCCTGATACCTGTGTTCATCTCACTCATACTACATAGGGCAGCATAAGGAAAACTTTCCTGAAATCCCATCCAAAAGTATCATTCCCCTTAGAACTTCCGCATTATATTTACACTTCTCTATTTCATATAATTCTGTATCATAATTAGCAGATCCTTGGCTTCTGATGGCTGGCCTAATATAAAATAATTTAAAAATAAATTTAATAAATCATCGCATATTTTAGACAAAAAACGAAGATCATAAGAATGAAGATGTGACATTTCTCACTTTGAGTAAAATTAGGAGGAATCACAGAGGGAAAGAGTACTCACGTATTTTAATTCTCCATCTTCGCTATCACACACGATCTGATACTCCCTGTGGTATGCACATGGATTCTTCACTTTTGTGGCAAGGTTAGTGTGAATTATATGTCTAATAATTCAGTTTCATAATGTTTTTTTATTGACTAAGTTTTCATTAGAAATGAGCTATAGATTTAGCCCCAAAGGTCTTCTCTGTAGACTTTCTAATAATTTCACAGAAATCCATCTGCTATATATTATCTTGGGGATCTTTGCTGAATTGAGGCGACCTTATTGAAAATTTTACTTTCGTCTCTCTTCATTCTGTAGCAACAAAATCTCAACATCAACCATCAACCTCAACACACAAAGTAATCCATGTGTCTCTAAAGGATCTCCACAATTAATGTTTCTGGCTCAGTTACTCTCTACAATGTCATGTAGACTTAGAGTTAACTCAGTCTCCTTCTTTATCTTTTGTGGCGATATTTTATTTGTGCTGCAATGTGGTGATATTTTATTTGTGCTTTAATAAATAAAATTTGCCTGGAGATCAGAGGAAAAAGCCAGCCACAACACAGAAGTCATGCAGTGTTAGCACTCTCCTTTAATCTTATCATTTGGCAGGCAGGATCTTTGTTTATTCAAGGCCACACTGAAAACGGAGCCAGGTGTGGTAGCACAGGCCTTAAATTCCAAAACTAGTTAACCATGGAGGTATGGAGGTCTGTACAGACAGACAGGAAGTGACAGAGCTGGGCAGAAAGAGGAAGTGATGTAGCTGAACAGAGAGAGCAAATCAGATGGCAGAACAGCAAGGCATATAGGCGTGGGTAGACAGGAAGTAACTCGCATTTGGAAGCTGCCCAGTTGGTGAGGTAAGGTTGGTTGGTGGCTTTCCCTATTTCCCTGATCTCTCTAAGGCTTTCACCCCTGTATCTGGCTCCATGTTTTTATTTAATAAGACCATTTAGAAATTCGTCTACATCAGTCACTGGATCAGGGTTCTATGATGACAGTTAGGGTATTCAGCCATCCGATCACCAGAGTAGGTCAGCTCAGGCACCCTCTCGACCACTGAGAGTAGTCTATTGTGGAGTCATCTTTGTGGATTCCTAGGACCCTCCCTAACACTCTGCTTCTCCCTATTCCCATGGTGCCTTCATTTATCATGGTACCTCTTTCCTTGTTCTCCCAGTCTGTTCCCATTCCAGCTTGAACCTCCCGGTCCTCTAAGCTCTCATTCCCCTGTCCCTTGCCATCCATTACCCCCACTCACCCCCAGTTTGCTCATGTAGATCTCACCCCTTTCTCCATCACTGGGTGCTAGTGCCTATGGTAGACACTTTACACAGCCTTGGTGCAGGGAGGAGGGGCTTGGACCTGCCTCAACTAAATGTACCAGGCTCTGCTGACTCTCCATGGGAGACCTTGCCTTGGAGGACGTGAGAATGGGGGGTGGGTTAGGGGGGAAGGCTGGGAGTTGGAAGGAGGGAGGACACAGGATTCTGTGGTTGATATGTAAAATGAATAGAAAATCTCTTAACTAAAAAAAAAAAAAAAAAAAAAAAAAGAAAGAAAGAAATTCGTCTACAATCTTCTAACTTAAATACCAAAAAGTCTTCACTGAGTGCTGTGCTGCTCTCACAAAATATTATGTGGATGGGGCCACAGTCCCCTCTGCAGGTTAACAATCTGTATAACCAAGATGTTTCAAGGAAAATGCTCCATAGCTCTTCACTCAGCTTTACTAAGTGTCTAAGCTAGTTTCTTTCTTTCTTTCTTTTTTTCTGCAAAGAGACACCATGACCATATCAACTCTTAAAAGGAAAAAATTTAGTTGGAGCTGGCTTACAGTTCAGAGGTTTAGTCCATTATCTTCATGCCAGGAAGCATGGCGGCATGCAGGCAGACATGGTGGTGTAGAGGTAGCTCAGAGTTCTACATCTGGATCAGCAGACAGTAGGACGTGAGTGTTTCAGCATTTGAGATTGTAAAGCCTGGCCCCTAGTTATGCACTTCCTCCAAACAAAACAACACCTACTTTAACAAGTCCACACCTTCTGCAACTGAAGTGTTCCAGGTGACCAGATGTCAGGGCAAATCTCTCTCCCCCACCAGTCCTGTAGCTGCTCAGACCCAAGTAAACACACAGAGGCTTATATTAATTATAACTGCATGGCCATGGCTCAAGCTTTTGCTAGCTAGCTCTATATCTTAAATTAGCCTGGAACTATTAATCTATGTATTGCCGCATGTTCTGTGGCTTTACCTGCATCCCACTACATGTTGCTCCATGGGCAGCTCGCTGGCATCCTGTTCCTCCCCCACCCCCAATCTTCTTCCTCTCTCTCTTTGAATTTCCTGCCTGCCTCTAAGCTGCCTTGCCATAGGCCAAATGGCTTTATTTATCAACCAATCAAAACAACACATATTCACAGCATACAGAAAGACGTTCCCCATCAACCTTCTAATAGTATCAAATCCCTATGGGCCTTCAGGGGCTATTTTTATTCAAATCACCACTTTGAGTTAGAATTTTTCACTACTTTTAAGGATTAAAACACACACAAACACACACACACACACACACACACACACACACACACACCACATACCACACAATACCATATACACACACACCACAAACACACACACACACACACACACACACACACACACACACACACACACATACACATACACACATACACACCCTATACTAACAGAAATACTCCCACACAGGGACCAAACTCACTCACACACACAGACACACATCATACACACACACACACACACACACTGAATCCCTCTCAGTGCATGACATAAACTTGATTAGTAAACAGATAAGAATCCATTCTTTATGAAGGAAATTAAAAAATATAAGGATTTTTAAACAAATACAGATTAAAGTAGGATTGGAAAGGAAAAAAATGAAAGAAATCTTTTAAGTAGTAAGAAAGTGAGTTGGGCTCTGGGATTTGACAAAATATGTTATACTGTGAGGATTATTTCATCAGTTTTGAAGAATGGTTTTGTGAATCTATTTATCAAAAATATAATTTCTATAAAAATGTTTCCCAGAAGATATTTACTAATTAAATATATAAGTGCTTTTAACTTTTCTTTTCTTTTGTATGCAAATTAAACTGCTTTATTGGTTGAGGATTTCATAAACACACACAAGTTATTTTGCTCCTACCTTTCCCCTCCTCTCCACAAACACTCCATAGAATCTCCCACCATGTTATGCTGCCAATCTCAAAGTCTCTTTGGAAAACACATGAGTCTAGCTAGTGCTTCCGGTATGTACATGAACGTAAAACTGCCCACTGGAGCATGACCACCATACCAGCGTCCACATCCTGGAAGACATTTGATTCTCTGAACACCAAAGCCGTCAGCTACCAAGAACTCTAAGCTTGGGGTGGTACCTTGGGAAGACTTCTGTGTTCCATGCTAGAATGCTAACTGGATTGATTCTGTATACGTCTTAACTAATCAACCACAAACACCATGAGTTCATGATTCTAAAGGCTCTTTCATGTCCAGAACATCCTTTTTAGCAGAAGTGGTCCCTGCCTTTGGCGCTTACATTCTTTCTGATCTCTGTTCTGTGATTATTTTCAGAGGCTTGATGGTATGGGGTCACATACAGAAATCCCAAATAAGGCTGAGCACTTCACAATAACTTATTCTCTGCTCTTTGACTAATTGTGAGTCTCGGTATTAACTGTCTGTCGCTGTAAACACAAACTTCTCAGATGAGGTCTAACAGCTGCATGAATCTATGGGTATAAGGACAGATATTCAGAGGCAATTTGATACTGTGTCCATTAAGCAACATAATAGCATCAGGTTCACCCTTTTGGTCCATGACCTCCCAATCAGGAGTGATCTGTTCACTTTAGAGTACCAGAAATGAGTTCTTTCCTGTGGAGCTGGCCATAAGTCCAACTAGGAAATGGTGGAAACAGCCTACGATATCCATCAACTGATGGGTGGGTAATGCAAATATTGCATGCACACACAGTGAAATTTTAATCAGCCATGAAGAAAAAAATGAAACTATAAAATTTTCAACTAGCTAAACTATTGTCTTGTAAACTATAGAAGATTAAGACAATGAACTTGAGAGTGAAAACTAAGTGTACATAGAAGATTACTATTACAAACTATTTTGCTTGTTTTTTTCTGTAGCCAATGCTTATTATTTCCATTTACTAGATAGTAAGCTGAGCAATGGAAAAGCAAAGAATAATAATTTAGTCCTGAAATCATTTTTCCCAAGGGGTCTTTAAATTAGCAAATTTATATTCATCTTTGAAATTTTATTTCTGTGACTGGGTTTTCCAAGTTACCAAAATTGTGGTGTGCCTTACTTATCCTCTTGTAGTAGCTATATCAAATCTCCTAACTTTCTTTCTTTTTTTTTTTTTTGAAAAAGAATGAAGCACAATAAAAATGTTTTAAATGATTATGGATTATAAAATAAAACACTTAGCATATAAATTTCTGTGTTTAATCGTTAATTCATTATTTGTGCTGTTCAAACAGATGCCATGGTAATTTGTCCATAAAAAATATGTTGATCAATTTTGTGACAAAACCTGGCATACAATTGGTTCGTATTTCATGCCACTATAAACTGACTTAGGACGATGTTGGAACCTGCCAACGAGTCAGCTGGGTAGCTGGGTGGAGGCATGTCAATTGTAGAGACAATGAAGACCGAACAGAGTCAAGAGGACTGCCAGTCAATGTTGAACAGTGTCTGTAGTTTATTTCACAGCCAGCTTATATACAGTCTTGAAGGACAGAAGTAAAACAATGCACAGCACAGGCATTCAAACACTATCTATCCTGTCCATTGGGTCAAGGAGCAGGCAGTTTCATGTTCTATCACAATATACCTCCAGCTGGCATCAACAGCCTGCGTATAGCCAGATAATATGTTCCTTCCCATGGGCTAATCAGGACTTCCTCACTGCCCTCAAGGAGACTCTATGGGCTAATCCAGACTTTCTCACAGCCTTGGAGCAAGCAAGATTGAGGAACTGAGTCAGTTGTGGGTTTCCACAGGATAAAAATTATTTGTTGAGTAATAAACACGATCATCACAAGGAGCTTGACTGACAAAGGCATCTTGCATCATGTTAAGAAAATAGATTCAGGAGCACTGTCTGGGGGTGGATTTAAGGAAACCACTTAATAATCTTGCTTTTGTATGAAATTATAAGGTAAGATAGGGCTTTACTATGAGACTCAGGTGATGAAGTAATACTAGCATGAACTTCAGCATTTCATTGTTTTTTTTTTCTTCTGTCAATCTGAATAAAGTAAAATAAGCCTCTAAAAATCTGGGGCCCCCTACAAGCTCATTTTAAAATATTTTACATTAGGCAGTGAGAACAATTTAATAGTGAACAAGACAAAACAGAATAGTAGTTTAAACACGGTAGAATTGAATGTAGAGTTCTAAAGTCAGTTTTATCAGTCACACGTAGTGACATGTATTAGTGGGATAGTATTTGTAAGTACAGATGGGCTCTCTTGGCTGTTTGTAACAAACACAATCTTATTGATTGATTTTTCTGCTTTCCATGGTCAATGTCTTTCCATGACTGCTTTATGTATTGAGTATTTCCCCTTGGAAAAGTATAAAATATCGTTGTTTGTTATACATTAATGTTGTCTTTAGAATTAAGTTTTACTTCACAAAGTCTAAAAACATGTAGTACAGGTATTAAGTTGCATTATGAATAGTGCCTGTTTTATTGTCTTTAAATGTGATATGACAGAGAAGATTTATCTGGCTTATTAATAAGGCCACGTGCCTTCTGGTTCCACACAGAGGTAAGGATAAGACAGATGAAAGTTCAATTGTACTTATGGACCTATCCTTTCCTGGTTATAGAAATCTGGGCCATGCATTCACAAGTAAGTACTCATTGCTAGCAGAATAAGGAGAAAACTTAGTGGTGGGTATGTCAATATTCTATACAGGATTATTTAAGAATAAAAAGGTTTAGTAAAAATAAAATGGAAATAACCAAATAAAATATTCTTAGAGAAGCAGATACAAGAAGACACAGTGATGTTGTGACTTTTGAGTGTGAAAGGGTACTTAGTAATCTAGAGGGGTAATCTTTGAACACTTACTAGAGGAACCGAGGAGAAAATAACAGTGTTGAGACCCCTGCTCAACTGCTCAGCAGTCATTCTGAGCAGACATGATTTTATTATCTGGGTAAGGTGGTGATTTCTCATTGTAACTAATTTTTCGACCTACCTGTAGTTATTTGCCAACTTCAGAACACTATTTTGGTTGTCATGAACGTGATGGTTCTACCGATGACCTCCAACACAGAGAATAGTAAAGCGTTGTATATTTGATCATCCAACAAGTGAGCCCCAACAACAAAGAACAATCCAGCCCCGAATATCAACTTGTCTATGGTAGACAAGAGCTGCGCTAAATAAACAGAAATGTTTGTGTGCAGAAAAGTATTAGTTGTTCCATGTTTGTGGGCTTCTTAAATCTAAAAAGTTTCTGTATTGGTTTAAAAAGGATACAACCTTATTTTATCATTTTTTTAAACACAGTTGTTTATCTTTTCAAACTTTATAGTAGTAATTGGAACTCAAGTTCTGGGGGGCCATTTGATAAGATTTTCTCCCTTATGCCTTATTTAATATGTACTCATTTTTTTGTTTACCTGTCTTTTTCTGTTGACTTTTGCTCAAAGTTCCATTACCATCTAAGGCTTTTTCTATTCTACATCTTGTAGTGGCCACGATTCCTCCCTTTCACCAAAACTGCTCGCTGAAACAGGTTCAGGGATATTTATGTGGCATTGAATGGACTTCTCAAATTATAACAGTATATATAAGTATGATCTCATTTGTAGATGAAGAAATAAAGACACAGAGCCATCACCTGCTTTATCTTAGCCCATACAACTAAGGAGTCAGGATGAATTGAAACCCAGTTGCTGTGATTCCACAGTATGTAGTCCATACTTTCACATATCTAGATCTGCTGATTCTCCATATGCTGAGTCACATGTGATATATTTGTACATGCAGTCATGTGACACATGACTATTTGTAGTCTGAAATGTACTGTACATACAGTGGTTGCATCATATCATAATGGAGCTGAAAATTTTCAATGGTTACTACGTTTATTGTACATTTTCTATATTCATACATGCTTACAAATACCATGGTACTACAATTATCTAAAGTATTCAGTACAGCAGCATGCTATAAATGTGTGTATTCTAAAACCCGCAACTGATGCCTTAAGTGTGTATAGTAAATTATACTTTTTTTGTCGGGCTTTTACTTTGGACAATGACAAAATCATGTAAAAAAAAAAAAAGAACCTCTCCTAATTAGCTTTTATAATCAGCTGGACACAGTCCACAGTCATATGAAATGAAAGCCTCAATTAAGGACCTGCCTAGATCAGATGAGACGGAATTATCTTGATTGTGAAATGATCTCTGAAGTCTCAGCCTACGGTGGGTGGCACCATCTTCAGGAGGGTGATACTGGGTAAGTAAGGAAGTTATTGAAGCATCCGCCTGTGAATGAGCCCGAGAATGAGGCAGAACACTAGATTCATCCATGCTTTTTTCTAATGTACTTCCTTGGCTGTGAGTAAATTAATTGGTAAACTAACTAGAAAATTTACTGTTTGATTTAAGACTATTAGTTCAATTAGAATTCATGCTTTCTAGAAACTTCAAATTGCCATGAGGTAATTTAAAAAGATAAGTTACCCACATATAATAATCTGTAAAATTCTTTAACAACAAAAAGGAAATATGGTGTGTGTGTGTGTATGGGTGTGTGTGTGTGTGTGTGTGTGTGTGTGTGTGTGTGTGTACATACATAACAACAAATAAAGAGAGGCCATGGTTGAAAGAACTCAAGAGGAGCACACATGGGATGGTTTAAAAGGAGGGTGAATGAAATACTTACATTATCTCAAAAAAATTTAAATGCAATGTATTGTTGATATTAAATTTACAAACAACGATAAATGGCAATCTTATTTCTGGTGTCGGACATTATCTGTCATTTTAAAACAGATAAATATTTTATTGTAAATATTAATGCTATGTTAATTAGTAGCCATTTCTGAAGTTTAGGTATTTGTGGATGTGAAACAGAATCTTGTAATAGTTTTCTGTTGCTACTTTATTAAATTACCACAAACATAGTCATTTAAAAAATCACAAAAGTTTTTCTCTTTAGGCTTGAAAATCAGAAGTCCATACCAGTCTTATTGGGCTCAGTGGTAAAGAATTTGCTTACTTTGTGCAAGGTCACAGATAAATTCTCCAACGTTACAGAAAGAAAATAAAATGTTCCATTGAGCTAGTTAAAAATGAGAGACAAACCTGGTTTCTTCTGGAGGTTCTAAAGGAATAGTAGGTTTACTCGACTTTTTAAGCATGAACTTAAATTCTTTGCTCAGGACTGTCTTGACCTTCATCCAGCATCTTGTCAAATCCTTCTCAGGATGATGTCTTGTTCTTCCACTTCACCATGACCCTTATGATTTGGATCCACTTGGATAGTCCAGAATAATTCACAATCTATAATTTAGTCTCGTGTACCCAACTACAAAGAAGCAAACATTTTGTGGGCAGACTCTTCCTGTACCACACAACATACTTAGGGGAACACTGCTTTCTAAGCATGCCAATAGAAATTGTAGGCAGGGAGTCTTTGCCCTGGAGGATATGGAAATGGGGGATGG
This sequence comes from Peromyscus attwateri, assembly GCA_902168425.1. Classification (NCBI taxonomy): domain Eukaryota; kingdom Metazoa; phylum Chordata; class Mammalia; order Rodentia; family Cricetidae; genus Peromyscus; species Peromyscus attwateri. The sequence goes on along the minus strand of CABHPP010136517.1, from coordinate 16 downwards.
GCCGGGGGAAGGGGGG
>CABHPP010136516.1:3357-33136 GCA_902168425.1 Peromyscus attwateri | reverse complement strand
CTGGCTGGTATGAACAGAAGCTAGGGGCATTGACTGACCTGCTCAAGCTCACACAGCTAAAATGAAGCGGACGAGGCTGCAGCTTGCTAATTTCAAATACTTGCACACCAGCATTTGCCAGTCTCCTCCCTCCTCAACCACATTTCTGGTCCAAATAGAATTATAAATTCAAAGTATCTTCAGCAGGGTCTGACACATGCCAGGCTCCCAATAAGTGGCCCTTCCTTTCTCTTAGTTACACAACAGCTCTACCATTGCCCCATCCCCACGAAGAATGCTTCTGTATTCCCTTCATTCTGATCCTTGCTAGACTAATCTCTCAGATCCTCCTTATGGTATGATTTTAGTGTATCACATTAATTAGATATTTTCACAGACCTGAGCCATATTAAGTGGATTTTTATTCACTGACAACTGATTGCTCTTTTAATCTTTACTCTGAACATACACCAATGGGTATGCTCAACACACTCTGGTGAAAACCCACTAACTCATAGCTCAGAATGTCAACCAGTGCAGTGTCAGTGAGGAGATGGCACACACAGTGCCAGATCTTGTCAGTTTTAACAAAGCAGCAATCACAGAACAGCCAGAGAGGACAAGTGATGCACAAAATTAGTTTTGCTATAGACAAAACAAATTAGAAGCCTGTTGGAATCATTTATTCACTTGCGCATTTACTTGTTAAGTGTATTTTACATTCCAAGCATTGTACTACGTTTAGGAATACAGAAGCAAGCAGAGATAGACTGGATATCTACCGATTTGTATCTAGTAGAAAACATTGACTTGAAACAAAGGATCACTCAACGGACTTCAGTTGAAGAGGGTTATTGAGAGGGTGAAAGAAGAGATTGGCATAGTTCAGAAACTTCACAGGTGAATTTCCTGAGGAAGAGATGACTGAGATATGATACCTATTGAGTTCCAACATGTATCAATACTCCAATGATTAGTAAAAATGGAGACGGGAAAGGGAATGATGCAAAACTGAATACCTATAGTGGCCAACTTTCAAATAAAGTTTGGAGTATTTAATATGCATTTGGGTAGTTGTCTAGATGATGAGCATTATAACTGTGTTCTAAAATAAAAAAAAAAACACCACAACTTTATGAGCTTACATTGGGGTGGGAGAAGGTATACAACAAATGCACACAAAATTAAAATAGCAAAGAATGTTGAATTGTTATTTTTGTTGTGGAGAAAAGTAAATCAAGGAAGTGAGACAAGGGATGAATTTGGGTAGTGAGACACTAGAAAGGACTGAATGTCCTCAGGAATAACAGAGCAGGCCCCAGTGGTACAGGAGCAAGGGGTGGGAGTGGGTAATTACAGGGCAACAGCTCTCTGAAAGGTGGCTTTTTGATTCTGTGACTGCCATGCCCCCGACTGGTGGTGTACTTGAGGAAGTGTGAAGCCTGCGTGCCTAGTGTAAGAGTATGCAGGACAGTCACAAGCAGGTTGTGAGGTCCAGGACGTAATGAATCTGGAGAGCGCTACAGCTGACACTAAAGAACTTGGATTTCCCTTTAAGAAGAATGGGAAGTCACCAGAGGCCTTAGAATGAACGGCTAGCATCCTCTTACTTGCATAGTCTCTGGAAATGTGTGGGAGTGTATTCACCGTATTCCAGGCATTAACCTAAGCATTTTCACCGGTGGCTTCCTGGCACCTTCACGACTCTGAGGTGTGCTCGTCTTAAAGAGGGGAGATGTAAGGGACAGGGAATTTAGAGATCTTACTCAAAGTTGCAGATTCACTCTGACAGAATTGGAGTTAAAAGCCAATGTCACTCTACCCCCTAAGCTGCTGCCACAGTGGTAGAGTGGCTTCTAAGAGAGGCTGGGGTGGACAGCGATGCTAGGAAGTGTTAATAATAACCACCGTTTATTTGGGGCTCACCAGTCATTGCCCTATATTTTTCCCTCAGTCTATTTATTCCCACACTACCTCTATCAGAGAAGTATAACTGCTCTTCTATTAGAGACGAGGAAACCAAGAGACAGGGGAACGTGCCACGATCCTAAATTCAAATGCTTTCACCAAAGGGCATGCCTTATTGCTTTCTAGATAATGATATCAAATCTCAAAATAGATGCCTCATAAATAATCTAGAAATGATTAAAAATGGATCGTGTTAGATTTATTCCCTTCTTCGTTGTCCTCCTCTTCTTCCTCCTTCTTCCTCCCCACAACTCCTCCCTCTCTCTCAATAATGTCTTGTGTAGCTCAGGCTGACCTCACTATTTAGCTCAGGATATCTCTGAAGTCTTGATCCTCTTGCCTCTTCCTCCTAAGTGCTGACGTGGAAAGATTGTGAATTAGAGACCAGCTTGGGTTGCATAGTGACATCCTGTCTCAAAACACGATGAAACCTGTTCTTGTCTTTTCGGAGTTAAATGTTTCACAAGCCATTAGGCTCATTCAACGAGTTCTTGATGTTAGAATTTGTGCATTTCAAGCCCATTTCGATTTTTATCCCCTTGCATTCTTGTTTGAAATTCTTAATCTTTGAACCCATATTTAGTTCTTCTTTTCTTTAAAACGATAAGCTTAATTATTTTAAAGTAGTTTTCTTCTAATTCATGTATTTGGGGTGTAAGTATGTCTGTTTCTATTGTTCAGTGGTGTGTGTGCGTGCACACAACCATGTGTGTGGTTTATTAGTGATCTTCCTCTACCATTCTTCACCTTACTTGTCGTCTCTCGTTGAACCAGATGCTTGCCATTTTGTCTAGGCTGGCTTGCCAGTGAGCACCTGGGCTCCACCTGCCTCCTGTCCACAACACTGAGGTTATAGGAGTGCAACCACGCCAGGGGCTGTATGAGTGTTGGGATTTGAACGCATGTCTTCTCATTTTAACAGCAAGCACATATACCCACTGAGCCGCGTCCTTAGCCTCAATTGTTTGATTTTTATTATTTTAAAAACTTATTTAGTTAGTATTAATGTGTATGAGTGTTTTGCCTGCATACATGTCTGTGAACCAAGTGAGTGCCTGGTGCCCATCAGTAGAGGCCATTGGATCCCCTGGAACTGGAGTCGCCTCCATGTGGGTGCTGGGAATTGAGCTGGGATCCTCCTGGAAAACCAGTGAGTGCTCTATTGTCTACTTTTAAACCCTTGATTATGGATCACATCTTCAGTTCTCATTTCATGTCAATAAATCTGAGATGGGTTACAGGTATGGGCATGAAAACCAAACCAAATGGACCAACGAACCAAAGAACCCCCAGAGTGTTCCGATGAAATCTTGCTTTATTAGCATGGCTCTTTCCTCTTCTCTGGAGTCCAGAAAGGCAGAGGTCAAGCTAGGTCTGATATTGGTGTAAAGTCTGGAGCCAATCTGAGTGCACCCCTGGGCTAACTCTGGTTTTCCCAAGGCCATGTTGGGGCCTTCGATGGGAAATCTAGCAGGACCCTGTCTCTTGGCTCTGCTCCACAGTGGCCCTCAGTCTGGTACATGGTTCAAGGAGAATTGTTTTGCACTTATATTTTAAACTCATATTTCTGTTGGGGCTTCATTTCTAAGTGCTACAGATTATAGGAGAATTCATTCCGTCTCTCCGGCTCAGCCTAGTTAAGCCTTCCTCCACACCAAACGCAGGGGAGAGAGCTGTGCATTTTGTACTCTTCCATTTTCCAGTCCGTCACGCCACTCCTGTGCTTTGATCAAGTCTTTTTCTGGCCTCTCATCCGTTCATTTGAGTCCTTCTGCTTGGCCTGAATCTAATCTTTTGTCTCTACCCCAAATAAGCAACTGCTCTCCAGAAAGCAACTAGTAGATGCTTCTGGCCTTCTGATTTGAGCTTAGGTCTTTTGTGTCTCTCCTGATGTTTGCAATTTACCTCTTTTTCCTTCTCTTTATGTTAGCAGGCTATGTCCACCTACACTCCAGCCAGAATTGAAAGTCCCTTTTGGCTGTATTAGAAGGATCAGACATTTTTATAGCTCAAACACATTTTGGTGTTCCCCAAAATCACATCTACTTCCTTGGGCAGACAGACAAATACAGCTTTGAAATAGTGAAATATTCAAAGCTCAAAACTAATAAGCCTAGAAATTGAGATCAACCACGAGGTAGGTCTCCTGATCCAAGTCCTGCTTTTTGAGAGGAGAAAAAGAGGAGTAAGGGTCGGAAAGACAGAGAATGCCGGACGGGAAGAATGTATCTATGCAGGAGGCAGGGAGAAATTCTGGGGTCCTTGCTGTAGTGTCCAAGTGGCCTGACTTCTGAGATTCCTCTGGAAAAAGAAGACTGAGATCCCAGTCAACCATTAAAACAAACACATGCCTGCCCCCACCGTGTTTGAAACCAGGATTTAAAATTCATTGCCAATGATAAGACCCAATGTGGAGACAGTTATGGATGAGGTTTACAGGGTGGTAATGTGGAAGGTAGGAAGGCTGTAGACATAGAAGACTATGACCCTGGGCAGGGAATATTTATAGCTGATGGAGTTCCAGGACTAGGAGAATTGTAGGCTTCTGAATTACAGAGTAACCAAAACAAGAGCTGGGCCCTTGTTCTTTAAAAACATAGAAGTGAATATTTTTATTCCTTTCTATATGGAGTTTATCATTGTCAAGTCTTCCTGCCCATGAGTATTAAACTAGTCCAGAGGCTGAAAGGAAGGGAGGAGAAAGGACAAGATTCTGCATGAACAGAGAGGAAAGTCCCATTCCTTCCCATGAAGCCTCTGGCTTTCCTACCCTGTTACTGTGGACGACCTTCACCTCTCAGGGGAAGTAGGGGAAAAATTGGAATTTGTAGAAAAGGAAAAACACGAGAAGAAACTTTGCAGAAAAAGTATTTTTATGTTTAGTCTTCAACGTGATAGATTTCTTTAAGAACTGTGGCATTCTACACGTTTCTGTTCTAGATTGAAATCTTATGTCTCTTTTCAAGCCCAGAGCAGGGGTTGCTAAGCAATTAAACATCATAAACATGTGAGAGCAGTGTTTAGAACCAATGGGAAGCAGTCTGTCCTTATATTCTTAGGAGAACAAACAGTATTTAAGGATATTATTGCATTTTTGTCTACATGTAAAACTACTGCTATTTGTAAATCATGTCTCTCTCCCTCTCTTTTTTTACGTAATTCTTTACTGACTCTTTGGAAATTTCACACCATGTATCCCAATCCCGCTAACCTCTCAATCCCTCCATATCTGCCACACACCCCTGCAGCATGTTCCCCAAAGTTAATTCAAAACAAAACAAACAAACCAAAAACCCACCTCGCTCCTCCATCTTTCCAATACCTCTTCATTCATCATAGTGGCATTGGTAGCTGCAGTGTGTCACTCAGTACATCCCCTTTGTCCTGTCAGCCCCGCCTACAAAGTGTTCTTTGCAATGAGTCTTGGTCTGGTTCGATACCTCTGACATACTGTCATCACTGGGACCTCACTGAAACCCCTCGGAGAGCCTGCTCTGAGTCATGGAGATCTCACTGCTATGGTTCTGCACACTCCAGCAGGTCATAGATGGGGCAGGTGTTAGGGTGGGCCAACCCAAGGTCTAGGATGTGGATCTGGGTGGTAGCTGAGCCAGTCGGTCTGGGCCACTAGGACTGCCCCCTCAGGCTAGAGGCAGGGCCAGCTCTCCAAGGCCACCAAGGCCAGTTTTCTCAAGCCTGTGGTAAGGGATGGAGCCATTTCTTCTGAGTGTGGGGAGAGCGGGTCAGCTCTCCTGTGGGGGGATGGGTCCAGCTTTCCTGATGCAGTGTCCAGCAAGGGGCAGGACCAGCTATCCTGGGGTCAATGAGCAGCAGGGCTGGCTCAGCATGGCCCTCGGATTTCAACACGCATGGTTCCTATGGCCCCCTGTGGTAACAGGAGCCATGGACATCAGCCCAGACCCTGACTTCTATTGGGCCATGGACCCAGACATGGGCCACAACAATAGCCCAGGCCCAGAAGACACCATGGCCCCACGCAGCTGAGCAGGTCCTCAGACACACCAGTATGGCCATAGGTTTTGGCCTAGACCCTGGGTATCCAAGTGGTCTTTGATAGTACCGTCGACCACCATGCCCCATGGACATGAACACAGACCCTGGCTGTGGTAGAACCATGGACCCAGACATGGTCCTCATCAGCAGCTCAGGCTTAGATGTCACCTTGGCCCTAGGTGGCAGCATAAGCCACTTAGATCAGCATGGCCCCCATGGCAGCAAGGCCCTTGGACACCAACCTGACTCCAGGTGGTGGCCCAGAACCCTGGCATTGGCATTGGCTCCAATGGTATCAGGCGCCACCACCTGCAGTAGGACCCTGGCTGCAGTAGGACCATGGACCCAGTCATGGCCCTCAGCAGCAACCCTGGCCCAGATGACACCATGGCCTCAGGTGGCAGCAGGGGCCCCTCAGATTGGTGTGGGCCTTGTGGCAACATGGCCCCCAGGTGCCAACCTGGCCACCTTGGGTGTCAGCCCTGGTCCAGATGACACCATGGTCCCAATGGCAGCATGCCTCTTGAACACCAACATGGCCACAGGATGCGGCTTAGACCCCAGGTATCTGTGTGGCCTTTGGTAGGAATCGTCCTTTTTTTGAGAGAGGCTATCTACTGGCCATCTTTCCAGCAATTCTGGTGATTAAAGAAGTCCCCATTTCCTTACAATTGTCCACTATTGGTGATAGGTCACATAGTACAATGAGCCAGGGCCACTCCTAAGCAAGAAGCACTTTACATAAGTTATTGCATTTAATCTTTATGACGGTATTAGGAGGTAACAAATGGTATTTGCCTTTTTTAGCAAGTGAAGAAATGGACACGTACCAAGTTTGAGTAACTTGTGAAGGACCATACAAGGATAGGGCCCAGTTTGATCTGATCCAATTGATTCAAGCATGCTAGAATGATCGTTCAGTGCCTTCAAAGGGTTGCAAATATTTCTTTTTCGGGGATGGTCAACCCAGTGGCTTGGTTTGGAACCAAGACTTCCCTTTCTTCTTCCTCAGCCAGACACCTTGGTGACCAGTGTTTTCTTTCAGTCAGCCGTGGTTAAACTGCATTTTGTGAAGTTTGGAAAATGGCAGTTTGGGGAAGCAAGACTGACCTAGTGTGCCATCAATAGCAGCCCCTTTCTTGGTTTCTAGTACACCGCCTTTCTAATTGCACAGCCAGACTCAATTAACTTTGGTAATTTTCATCTACAAAATTGGGATAATATTAGCAACCTTGCAATGTTGCTGGGGGAAATGAGAGATACTGTATGAAAAGTGCCTCATTCAATGCCGACACCTGATAGTATTTGTCAAATATGAATTCCCTTCTGCTTCCTTTCCTATCAATGCATGGGATGCTGTATCAAAGTTGGCAATGTGTCTAAGAGAATTCGGTGTGCCATGGATTGACATGCAGACTTCATATAACCTTGGAAGGATTGTGAGACCACCAACATTAGCACACTAACAGCTTTCCTATTTGACATAAAGATGTTCGGATCTCTATATTATCTCCCACCCCTAACAAAGAAATGTCATGGTGACAAATACTGCAGAAATACGAGACTCAAGAGTTCAGGTTCTGCCCGTTCATTTGGAGTCATCTGGAATTAAAGTGCTGTTCTGGAATGGGTCATTTTTCTGCTGGGATAAATTTCTTCTTTGGCAAACTCAAGCCACTGGCCTCCAGGTGGAGCTGCGTGAGAGAAAGAGAGAATGGAGAGTGAGGGGGGAAAAATAGCTTGGTGTCCCCCGAGAAACAGCCAGGGGAAGATACAATGGAACACAAAAATGGTGCATGATCCTAGAGGATTTGCCTGGAAGAGAAGTGGCATGAGAACTCAGTCAGCTAGTCTTATTCCACAGGAATCTGCAGAGATTACCAATGTGCTCGGCCAGCCCAGGGTAGGAGGCTAAAGAAATGAGACGTGCTCCCGGAGGAGCTGACAGTCTGGGAGTGGCTGTTCACTGACATGAGGATGAACAGAGAAGACTCCGTGTCACTCAGAGATGAAACTGAGATGCAGGCGAAGACATGGTTTCGAAGGTCAGAGAGAAGCTATTAGCTTCGTGTGTGCTGCTACATCCCAGGCACTGAATTAGATGAGTCAAAGAAATGATCTCATTCAATTTAAGCCTAAAAACAGACCTTTGGCATGAGCCTATTTTGACGGTGAGGAAATTGAAGCACACAGATTAAATACTCTGCCAGAGATCCCGCAGCTAGTGAACTTCAGGATTCAAAGCTGAATGTGACCAAATGCAACTCCAAACTCTCTGAAGGCACAGAGTCTCTTGCTAGCTGCATGACTCAGCCCTTCTAACCCTCTCAGTCTCCCTGTGCGACAAATGGATGTCATAACACTGTACATGGGTATACTACATTGTCCCTATGTGACAAATGGACGTCATAACACTGTACATGGGCATACTACATTGTTTGGGGTTGACACTATGCTTGCATCTTCCATCAAGCAATCTGCCCCTCACTTTAGTCCTGGTACCTAAGCACATGACTCTATATTTAAATGGAGGATGCTCAGAGCAGGGTGGGCATGTGACCCAAGGGAGGGAGGAGTGGTGGCAGAGAGTGAGAGATCCTATTGCAGAATCAGTTTCGTCTGCCCCGGGCATAACCCCAGTGAGCCTGCATTATAACCTTATAGTAACCCCTCACCCTGTTCTGCCTTGTTTTCTTGGGCTAAATTGAGTTTCTGTTACCTGCGACCAACAAATCCCTAAACAGAACAAATGTGTTCCCTATTTTGAGGAATCCACGAGATAAGGTAAATTACAAAGGGCAAGGTTGATGAGACCATTGCTATTTTATCTCAGTGAGTAAAATAGCAATTTGGTTTTTATAATTGGGTTCCAAGGTTTTCAGTTCATGGAATGTCTCATTACATCCAAAGGAGGACACGCATAAATTTCCCTTCTCTGTGTCCTGCCAGGAATAATCAACATGGTTGATAGTCATGTCAAAACCAAGTCTTAGAGCCATCAGGCTCTCTCTGCATTTGGGACAAGTCAAGTGGCTCCAAGTCTGGTCATCTGGTAACCACTTTAAATTGGGTTTTCACTGAGCCAGACAGTACCTTTCAAAATCTTCCCTAGGGACTCTGATAGTCTGGCTGAGTGACAGACACTCTGGCTGAGTGAGCGGCTGGCTGGCCACGCTGCTATCTCTACCTATGTGATAACGGTTCTGAGTGAGGTCTGACTGAGGATACTTCCTATTTGATTGGGTTCAGTTGCGCCCACTGCTCGGTGTCACTCAAGACCACCAAAGCAACGGCCCAAGCATACACAAACATGGCGGGAGAGACACCGCGGCTTCTTCAGAATGGAAATGCAAGCAGACCTGACGCTGGGTTATTTGGTATCATGGATGCTCTTTAAAACACTCTTTGGAAGTTTAATTTATTTATGTGCTTGGGGGTTGGGGCTGTGGCACTGTATGTGTGTAGAGGTCAGACAACAACTTGGTCTCATGGGTCCTGGGGATTGAACTCAGGTCCTCAGGCTTGGCAGCAATGACTTTACCACCGAGCCATCTCACTAGCCCTTCTCATGGATACTGTGCCTCTGGGTTGATGATTCCATCCTGAGTTATGGAGAAGGCTGAGAACAACACACTTTCTGCTGGTATTTTATTTATTTATTTATTTTTAATCTGTCACCCAACAGGGTGCATATTGTTTTATTTATCATGGACCTCAGGGTGCCAACTCTCTCTTTGTCTCTTAATCACTTCGGTATCTCCAGGGTAAGGATGGAGGCGTTTTAACCTGGCTCTGTTCCTGGACCGCGCCCACATTTTCCTGGGATGGCATGGCACCTTGCATTCCCTGCTTCACTGAGGCAGTAGCAGCAGAGTATTTCTGTAAGTGAGGGTTTCTTTGCCTGTGGCTGCTTTATTACTTAATGTAGACCATGTAAATTACCCATCAGACGGTTGCCTGTGGGAAACCCACTCTGAATACTAACTGACGACGCAGACGGGTGGTCTGTCCCCTCACTCTCCCCTCTGCTTTTACATTCTTTGACTTCACTTTTTAGGATCAATTATGAGTATTTTTTAAAATGTTTTTTTTTTGGGGGGGGATTATTCTTAGGGATCTGTCCTCTAAGAGACTGCACACCAGTGCTTACCTCTGTAGGGAGAATTTCAGAAAGTCTGGGGGCAAGGATCGCGTGCCATAGGACACCACGGTGGCTTTTAAGCCAAGTGATTTCTCAGATGAAAATGCTGACTCTGGCTTTGTGCTTTGTGTCCTGCAATTACTGGAGGCATCAGAAAATGCTCTCACATCATCTCATACTGTGGATTCTACTGGAGATATCAGATGAAAGTCTTTAGAATAGCTTTCCTCATGGTATGTGGGGGTAGAAACACTTTTCTGCTTGCCTGTTCTGTGTGCTAGATCAGGTTGTGGGACTCAGTGGTTAAGAGCACTGACTGCTGTTGCAGAGGACCTGGGTTCAATTCCCAGCACCCACAAGACAGCTCACAACCATCTGTAACTTCAGGTCCAGGGGACCCAGCATCCTTTTATGTCTTCCGCAAGTACCAGGCCCACACTCGATGTAGAGATACACATGCAGAAAAACATTGATATAATAAAACATAATTAGAAAATTAATCAGGTTGGGTTTACCCAGTCAGTTACAGACATATGATACCTGGATGGGTTAACCTAGGACTAGATAAATAAATGTCCACCACAACAGTGAATAAAAAACACTTCAAGTATGAAACAATGCCAGGCATTAGGCCTACATCTTACCACCCTATGAGGTCATAATGAAACTCAGATTTATCAAGCTCTCATTATATACAAATACTATTTCCAGCTCCGTCCAATCCTCTTACGGTTTGGTTGTGAAAAGTCCTTTCATACATTCATGTGTGCAAACACTCAGCCTTACTGGTGGCCCTGATGGAAGGGTCATAGAGTCCTTGGGCTGTGGACTCGCTGCAAGAACTAGGTTGCTGGGAACAGGGATATGAAGGGGACATCTGCTGGTTCCAGTTGGTCTCTCTGCTTTCTGATTCTCTGAGATGCTACCAAGCCACACCACAAGGTGCATGACCACAGAAGTGCAGAAGGAGCAGCCTCAGCCACCCTGGTCATAGTGGACCGGAGCCTCCGAACTATGATTCAAAATAAAACTTCTAAGTTCTGTCAGGTTTTTAACCACAGATATGAGATCACTACTAATACAGGCATGGACCTAATGAACTCACTGGAGAGATGATGTGCCTATAAGTTTTTGACAGATATAAGGAAACTGAAGCCCTCAGAAAGATTAGGGAACTCTCCCAAGGTCACGCTGCTGGCAACTGGTGAAGATGGGATTCAAACTCTGTGGTCTCATCTCAAACCCATGCAGTAAACCTCAACCTCAGCATGGACGGGTGTGGACCGCAAGGAACACATGATGGATGCGGGGGGGGTGTGAGACCCGAGTCCCCTCTGTGATTAAAGAAATAATTGCGGCTTCCATGGGGCTGGAACTGCTCTGTGTCAGATCTGTTGCCCCTCACTGTGGATGTCACACTGTTTTTGCCAGGGGCAGCCTATGCCGGAACGATGGATGCTTGTGCACCCTGCGTGCTATGTGGGGATTATTCTCTACCACAGTTCATGAAATTTCTCATGTTTCTCTTTAAATGCAGCTCTTTTCCGTTGATTTCTATGGTGACTGGCTCCCCCAACACATTCTGCAAAATACCTGCTTCTAATTGCCAAGAACTGCCTCTCTCTGGGTTTGTTTACATGACACTTGGACTCTGTCTGCTTAGAACTCTGCCCTGTGCGCCCTGTATGCATTTCTCTCCTCTATTAGTATTCTCAGCTACGTTAGGGCTGTGAAAAGAGCCATATTTCCCTGCCTTTGCTAGAAAGAAACATTTTAATATTGGGATCTCAGCTGGAATGTGAAAGTCCTGTGGGTACCTCTATGATATAATTAAATCTCCCCTGTAATGGTAGTTCTGGAGTATTCTGATTTGTTCTAAGACCCCTATACTCAATATGAAGTGTGTAACCCTTAGGAAATAAGAATCTGACCTCTCACACGGAGACAGAGAGGAATGAACATGGATCAAACAGACCTCCAATGTACATCCCAATTCCAACATGTGCTGTGTGGCATTATGTGTGTGTGTGTGTGTGTGTGTGTGTGTGTGTGTGTGTGTGTGTGTAAAGGACATATATATGACATGTATTTTGGGCACACACATGCACACGCGCACACACACACACATGCATACACATATGTATGTATAAAATCTTTCTGAGCTTTCCTCATCCATAAAACATAATACTATAATACCTCATAGAACTCGTTGTGTGTGGTATATGCTTACTTGTTCATGTGGATGTGTGGATGTATGCATGCAAGTGTGCATGCATATGTGAGCATGTGGAGGTCAGGGGCCAATCAGGTGTGTATCAGGCTTTTTCTTCTGGGCTACCAACCAGCTCCCAAATCATGACACAGAGATTTAATATTGGTTACGAATACTCGGCTTTATCTTAGTTTTATTTTTTGCTAGCTCTTTTAACTTCACCTACTTTTCTTTATCTACCATTTGCCTCGGGGCTTTTTACCTTTCTTCCCCTGGGTATCTTACTTTCGCTGCTTCTCATGGCTATCTGGCTGGCCCGGGGTCTGTCCCTCTCTTCCCTCTTTGGTTCTTTTTTCCTTCTTCAGATTCCTCCTCCTATTTATTCTCTCTGCCCACCAGCTCTGCCCAGCCCTCTCCTGCCTAGCTATTGGCCCTTCAGCATTTTTTAGACCAATCAGGTGCCTTAGGCAGGCAAGGGGAACAAATGCAACACATCTTTACAGAATCAAACAAATGCAGCATAAACAAAGGTAACACACCGTTGCACAGGTAAAGTAATATTTCACAGCAGAAACAAATGTACATAGTTAAATACTCCAAATCATTTCCCTTTTTGTCTAAATGAAACTTAGTAAGTTTAATATAGTAAGACTAATACAGTAAGAATTGTTAACAAGCAAGGGTTGCATTCACAATGCAGTCCATTTGTATTTGGCAAATTAAGGGAAAATACTCCATTATTAATCCTATCTTGGTGAGTCCAAAGTTTTGCACCTAATTTACCTTCCATCATAACTAAGAGAAACTATAACTATAATTATCTAGTCTTCAACTTCATCAAGGATCCCAGAAGGATATAATATTACCTAGAGTAAACAGATAGTGCAATGCAAGCCACTTCCAAAACTATCTGTAGGCCTAGAACAACTGGTAGAGTTTTTCATGAGGCGGGAATTTTGAAGGATTGTCCTATCTTGTCTTGGCCACATTCGACAGTTCTTTTTCCTTTGTGTCCTGCCTGTCCCGTTTGTACAGCATACTGTCAGCAGTCAAGGCAAGAGCTTTTTCTTGCCCTAATGGCTAGTTTTGCCACAGTGAAAGCAAACTCCATATGGAGGTTCTTCGATGCCCATTATCTTCTCTAAAGTAAATTGGTACTGCCAGGAACAGATGTGTCTCACTGTCATGAAAAGCCCTATGTTAACAAAACATTTTAAATGCCATATTCTGTAGGTCTTTGAAGCATTTGAAGAACATCTTTCTATCTAATGTTTAACCTTAAAAACACACCTAATATCACTACAAGTTTGATTATTATAGATGACTAACTACTAACCTGCATTTCTTAATTACACATTACATTTTAAAAAGAGTTGCATAAGCACAATACCCCAACCAAGAGTAGAAACATACATTCAATATAACAAAAATAACTTTACATTTGTATCAATATACCAAAATCCATACCAATATAAAATATTTGAGGTAAATAGCTGTTTTTTTTTAATCCTATATTCCTATATTCCCCCCTAAATGATGACAAACATCCATAACCCACCAAATGACAAAAACCACCCACCCCACCTCTTAAGAATGTAGGTGTTGTGTTCTCTAGACTGCTTCTTGTCTGTGAGTGCAGGCATCTCTAGGGAAGCTGAGAAAATTGAGATAATGGTCAAGTTCTGGGAAAACTAGCTATCCTGCTGGAAATGTGCTATATCATGAGGCCAGTTTGACTCTCTTTCTTGGGATATCTTTCTCTGGATGATTCATCCTTCTTTAGATGTCTCATTTGTTCAATGGTCTTCAGAGTTCTTAGTTGAATGCTTTCATTCTCCTGGAAAGACAAAAACAAAACCCTGTCCTAACCCTAACTTTGGGGAGTTCCTTTTTTTTTTTTTTTTTAAATAACATTTGTTGTTCAGTCTCTGTGCAATGGGAAAGTGCAAGGCTTATCTGAAGTCCTAGCTCGAATAGTCTGTGAGGTTGGGCCATCTCAGACAGCAGCCTTGAAGCTGTTCTGGATGCAGAACTCTGAGGAAACTACAACAGAGGCACCCTGAGAGGCTGGATCACCTGGACCACCCGTTTTCATTAGTGTCTTGTCCCCTTGCTCTGAAAACACACAAATGTTCAAAGGTAAAATGCATTTCTGCATTAACACAAGTATGGACTGTGCATTGTACACAAGCCAACCAAAGACGATTTCTTGTTTTATGTTTGAGCAGGTAAAATACATGTTACCTGTCTTGTAGTTTTTCTAGGTTTATTTCTTTATGTCTGCAGCCAAGATTTTCAAGGGGTCTTCCCTGATCAAACCTGTTATCTATCAACCTTGAATCAATCCAAAACCTTTAGTTTCCTGTGGAAAGAAAAGTATAATTTTTTTGTTTCTATAAAACAAAATTTTTTGTTTATAAAAACAAAAGCAATACATTTTCTGACTTCCATTTTAAAGTTAAGGCATTCCTAAAGTATCTAGGCTGGTTTAATTCAGCAGCCCTTCTTACAATCCCGTGTCTCTCAGCAGCTGTCATTCGCTCATCAGCAATCAAAGAATTCGAAATCAATACAACAACATACAGGATCCAGACTCCCTGTGTACTCCCCATCTCTATGTGGCTTATTCTTTTTGGTTTTTTTTTATTATGTATAAACTATTTACTTTTTTCTATGACTGTCTATATCCATTTCTTTTCTTGAGCCTACACATGTTTAAGCACACAATAATGTGTTTGGAGGTTTTTTTTTTGTTTTTTGTTTTTTCCATCTGGACCTGTCATTACTGCATATCTCTAGCCTTTTCTGTCTGCATGAGTAAAACCTTAAACTGCTAAGCTACTGTTGGGTTCTATTGAGCAAAACCTTAAACTACTAAGCTACTGTTGGCTTTGGTGGCTGGCTCCACCCACTCCTTGTGTCTGTGAGAGCCGAGCCTTAAGCTCATAGGCCTGGTCTGGAGGTGAGTTTGACCAGAACTGCATTCAACCACACCAGCTCTGGGATGCTGGTGCCTGTGCTGTGGCAGGCGTTTTTGCCTAGTTTGCTGTTTCTATGTATTGTACAGGCCTTTCCACCCCCCTCCCCACCCCACCCCACTTAGCTATCTCAGGCCCTATGTGGAAATTTGGGCTCTACATTGAGCACCAAATGTACCAGGTTTTTCTTTTGGGCCATCAACCAGCTCCCAAATCACAACACAGAGATTTAATATTAGCCTTACCTTAGCTTTTATTTCTTGCTAGCTCTGCTAGCTCTTTTAACTTAAATTAACCTGTTTCTCTTTATCTACCTTTTGCCTCAGGGCTTTTTACCTTTCTTCCTTCTGTATATCTTACTTTCACTGCTTCTGATGTCTCTGTCTGTCTGGCAGTTGCCTGGCTGGCCCCAGGTCTGTCTCTCTCTCTCCCTCGTTCTCTCCTCTCTTGATTCCTCCTTCTATTTATTCTCTCTGCCTGCCAGCTCTGCCTAGCCCTCTCCTGCCTAACTATTGGCCCTTCAGCTTTTTATTAGACCAATCAGGTGCCTTAGGCAGGCAAGGTGAAACAAATGCAACACATCTTTACATAATTAAATAAATACGGCACAAACAAATGTAACAATTCTTATATCTTTAAACAAATGCAGCATAAACAAATGTAACACACCTTTATACAGTTAAAGTAATATTCCACAGCATAACCAAATGTAACACATCTTTACATAGTTAAATATTCTACAACACAGGTGTCTTCCTCAGTTAATTTTCAATTTGATTTTTAAAACAAAGTATCTGACTGAAACTGGAGCTCACTGCTTGGCCAGACTGCCTGGCCAGGGAGCTCCTTGGATACAGTTGCTTCTACCTGCCCTCCCAGCTCTGGGTCACAGATAACATGCCACCGCACCTGACTTTTTATTTGGGTTTTAAGAAGCTAAACCCAGGTCTCTTTATTCTTTTGTAACAGGTGCTTTACCAAGTGAGTCATCTTCCCAGCACCCATAGAACTTAAAAGAAACATAATTATTCATTTATTTGGGAAAGAGAGCATGTGCTGCAGTGTGTGAGTGTGTTCGTGCGTGCGTGTGTGTGTGTGTGTGTGTGTGTGTGTGTGTGTGTGTGTGTAGGTCAGAGAACCGCTTGCGGAAGTTGCTCTCTCCTTCTACCATGCAGGGAGTGGGGGGTCAGACTCAGGTGTTGAGTCCTCACCGCAGATACTCCCGTCACTGAGTCATCTTGCCGGCCCTAGAACCTTCTGAGGGTAAGAAACAACCGCAGGCGTGATGCGCTCCATCTGGACTAGGTACAGCAGTGCTTTTCTCTTCTTTCACCCAACTCCCTATCCTGCCAAGATTCAGCTTTTATACTTAATCCCTCAGGTACTTACTTTCCTAATTTTAAAAATGAGAGATGTGAGTCAGAAGGATGGCTGTTAGTTCTAGGCCAGCCTGGGCTGTACAGCAAGACCCTGTTTCAAAAATAAATAAAAGAAGAGGAAGAGGAAGAGGAACAAGAGGAGGAGGAGGACATTATGACAGCCAAGTCTTCTAACTGTGCTTGCTTATGCATGTGGTAAGTGATTTCCTTGTGCGGTCTTGTGCTGCTCACTTAACAATCCTTGGAGTTACTCACATTTTACAGATAATAAAACTGAGGCTTGGGAGCACCGAGGAAATGGCTCAAGGTTATTTAACTGGCAGTAGGCTAGAAAGAGAAGATTTTAAACTCAGAGACTGTACAACCTATCAGTGCTCTGAACCTCAGGATTGAGAGCCCTAGCTAACCGATCCTTGGAAAAGCTCAACAATTCCTGCCAATGGTCTCGAACACCCATACCACATACCAGTTGGTGGCAAGGTGGTGAATGTGTCCTTGCCTGGTAGTTTTCATAATAGGACACAGATCCAGGACAGTTATTTAAACAGAATGCAGGTGGATGACAAATTTTAATTTTCTTACTAATGGATTAGATGGCTCACCATAGGCAGGCATTATCCATGTTTGTATTCTTCTTGTGAGTATCAGGGCATCTGTCCATACCCTCGTCCCATTTTCTAGTCCCTTAACTCTAACAATCTGGGTCTAGAGACCCACTCACCAAGGCTGTTGGGACTGTGCCTTCAAGAGTAAGCATGCTTTGAGAAAGTACTTTCAGTATCTCTCAGAGAGGTTTTAAGCCTTGAAATTATGACACTTTGGTGTCCTCAGAGGGAAGGAAAAGCCATTCAAAATACTTTGAAGTCTACAGTGATATCCTGCCCAGCTGGGCACCTGGACCTGACTGAGGGCAGTGAGGGACTGAGGAAGTGCTGGAGTCAGGAGGGCTGTGTGCATTCTGATGGCGTGGCACCAACTACTGCAGGAACCCAGCACACCTCAGCTCGTTTATCAGGAACAGCACAGGGGAGAGGAACTAGCCAGTCTGGGTGGGAGGTGTCTACAGGCAGTTTCCAGCCGTACACATCCAGGAAGAGGAAGCCGCAGTTGCTAGCTTTTGCACACAGTCCTCAAACCTTTGAAAACACCTGTGCTTGGACCAGAGGAAGGCATCGCCCTTCTGAGTCTGACCTGAAGAAGCCTTTGCCAATTTCCCGTAGGCTGGAGGCATTGATTTTTGACATTCACTCAGGATGCCATCCTCTCCTTTTACATTTCCTCAGGGCTTCCTCAGCTCCCACAGCCTATCAGATGTTTATACTAATTTGCATATGTGAGTATATGGGTGTTTACATGTGCTACACCCACATTTGACTGCACTTAGATGTTCTGTTCCTTAGAGCTGTTGATCTCAAATGCAAATTCCCGTAGTAGCTGTACTCAGCTTTTCCACATACATTACCTGAAACACGAGGTACTGATTCTATGTGATTTTTTTGGAGTATCTCCCAGGAATCCACAATTGCCTTCATAATTATTTGTTGGTGGAATCTGATATCCACTTCTCTGGGATTTATAGCCTTTTTTCCCCTCCTTCTTCAGCTATTTTGGATGATTGTTTAACAATATTACAGATACACTCGAGTACTTTAGTGATGGTAATGTGCTATTTTCTTTAACATATTAAGTGAAAATTTAGCAATCAACTGTGCTTCAGATCAATTGAATTTTAATCTCACTTTTTAACCTCAACAAACACTAGAAAAGCTGAAAGATTCTGAGTGGCAGCCAACACCTTTCATCAGAGAAACTCAAACTTCTTCCTAAACATTAACCAACCCCCACTGCATTGTAGCCCAGTTATAAGCTGAATTTTTCTTTGAAAGAAAGAGAAAAAAAATCCGGGCGTTGGTGGCGCACGCCTTTAATCCCAGCACTCGGGAGGCAGAGCCAGGTGGATCTCTGTGAGTTCGAGGCCAGCCTGGGCTACCAAGTGAGCTCCAGGAAAGGCGCAAAGCTACACAGAGAAACCCTGTCTCGAAAAACCAAAAAAAAGAAAAAAAAGAAAAAAAAATCCAACAATATAAGCAAGTGGGTGGCAGATGTACAAGGCAGAGGAAAACGAAAATGTAAAGACGCAGACTTGGGTTCATAAGTACCAAGGGCATCAACTCCTTTTCAATGAGATGCTATTCTCAGCTCCTGATCCCACTCCTTTCTTGTTCTCCCACATAGGGCTGTTGATCAAATCGCCTTTTCTACAAGCTCGACTCCTTGGCACCGACAGAGACATTTGCTTCTTACTTTTATCACCATCAGTCATGAGGAGGCTGTGGTCTACAGGAAAGCCTTCCAAGACCACAGAGAAGTTGGGAGTGTTTCCAGGGCGCTGCCTCCTACATCTGGTCCCTGGGAATGAAAAGACAGCAAATCAGGTGGAGTCTCTTTTGAAGTCGTGGGATCTAGGGAATGAGTGTGTGAATGAAAGTCCCCAGATGGGCGCTTTTCCTTCAAATTGAGACTTCTAGAAGGCTCAGTAACTGATGAGAACTTCAGTGGTTATTGATAATTTAGAATGTTGCAAATCCAGAGCCAAGTTATCTGGGGCTGTCTTTTGCTCTCTTGATGGCCATGTATCTACTCTGTCCTTTGTATCTGACCTGACGGCTTTGTGACCCTCAGGTACATCATTTGGAATGTCCAGAGGATTAGTTTTCCAACCAACCAAAAAGCTAAGAATACTATCCGTTAGCATCTGAGGCCTGTAGTAAAGGTTTCCAGTTTGTTTCAACCTGCCTATAAAACGTTCCTGCCAACATATTTACAAAGTGTCTTGGTTTACGATTACTTTGCTCTGTTACTATAAACATGTCCTTACACTGCTTCTGTGTTGGAACTTGGAATCTGGGGTGACCTAAGTCTGTGTTCCCAGGCTGTGGTCATTCCTACTTGGCTTCAGAATAAACTGCCCCTTAGTCCCCTTACGATGAGAGTTCTGCTTTTGAATTATGGGTATTACAGAGTTCAGGCATGGTTTTCATAAGGCTTGGAGTTGTGCCTTCCAGTCACATGAGGAACCAAAGGAAGTCTGATGCAGATCGGGCTGGGATGCAGGCACACATGTTCTCTTCCTGTCCCTGCCATTATTCCTTGGCTTTCTGAGTCACTTCCCCTCAAAAGAGAGCTCAATTGCTGCATGTAGCTTGTGCTTAGTTATCCTGATGTCGGGACAGTGAAGGTGGACATACAAGCTGGGGCTTAGTTGCTAGCCACTGTAATCTACTTGGCAAGCTCTAGGCCAACGAGAGACACTGTCTCAGAAAATAAGGTAGGTCCTAAGGAAGAGCACCTCAGCTTGTCCTCTGGCCTCCATGAATGTGTGCAGCTCTGTGCATTCACTCACACATGCACACTCAGACACAAACATGGACACACAGATACACACACAGACACAGACACACACACACACACACACACACACACACACACACACACACACGGTGGGGAGTGAAGACAAAGAGAGAGACTCAATTGCTAAACTTGCAACATCCATTCTCCTGAAGCCCTCTGACTCACTCAGACAACAGAGCCCCACAAAACAGATGTCAGTTGGCAGTTCCTGGAAATTTGGAGTGATCTCAGGCTGGTTTATTGCTGCAATCCCCTAGACTGTTCAAACTAGGCTTCCTGCTGTCTGTCGTGAGTTCCACAACTACTGGAGTCAATATTTTGAGTATGATTTCTTTACTAGTAGTGCATTTTGCATCTAGTCTAAGACTATCGCCACAGGCTTCTTAGCTGTCGGTATTGTTATCAGTGTCCTTGAAACAAGAGCAGTGCCTCTCGGAAGTAGACCTACCCCGCACAAGGGGAATAAAAACACCTTTCATTTAAAGGTATTTTCATAACCATCATCTCAAGTTTGGATTCACTCCTTTATTTGCTCATTTATTCGCTCACTCAGCCAAGAGACTTCTAGGGTCTCTTTGGGGATGGAAGGATAATTAAAATGAGACGCCTGATTTCCAGGCGCTGACAGTGAGGCAGGGCGAGGCGAAGGAGACAGGCAAACAGATGTGGAGAACGTGAGTGCCGGGCTTGGCTTCTCCCTCACATCCCTTCATTTACCTGTGAGGAAAGGAGGCAGCCCGGAAGACCTTCTCAAGGTCACACAGAATAGAAGGGAAATTTCCAGACCTCTCGTTATTAAGCCACCGAGGTTTTAGCCATTCTGCTTCTCTGCTTCTTCTATTCTTTAAATGAGAAGTTCTCCAAAGTGTAGCCCCAAACCCAGCAATATTGGCATCGTTTCCGAACTTGTTAGACATGCAGATTTTCAGGCTCCACCTCGGTAATGCAGAACTGAAAATTTAAGGGTGGGACCTAGGGTTGTTGTTGCTTTTTTTTTCAAAAGGCTTCCAACAGTGAAATTTGGATGCTCACTAAAGTTTGAAAGCATTGTTATCAGGGCTTCCAAAACTTGCATGTGCATAGGAGAAGCACTTGGGACCTTATTAAAATGCAGATTTAGAGTCAGTAGTTCTGAGGAAAGTTTTCTGATTTGCATTTCTAACAAGCTCCCTGGCTATGCCTGTGCTTCTGGTCTCCGAGACCTTACTTAAAGGGTAAAAATATACAGGGAGTTAATGTTAGTGGAGAGTACTGTTTAAGCTCAGCTGATGAGTAATGCTGGGATGTCAAGTGAACTCAATAAAATTGCTGCCTGTCATCTGAGAGCTTAAAAACCAGCACAGATAACACTCAGGTAGATAAAAATTTAAAGCTGTGAAAGCCATCAACTACTGAATGAGTGAGTGTGTGTGTGTGTGTGTGTGTGTGTGTGTGTGTGTGTAAAGGCATGCACACATATACATGCACAGAGTATAGACAGCATTACAGAGTTGCAGCTTTCTTATTCAGATACCTAATATGCAGGGATTGCATATTTAAGACCCAGGTGAAGGTCAATGATATTTCTCTATGGTCTCTCATATATATATATGAATCTGTGTCTATCATTTTCACTGATAGATTCATAGATTACTCCATCAAATCACTACTTACAGTCATTTGGGTTTATCTTAGACAAAGTTCTAGCACACGTGCTTTAAAAGACAGACCAGAACAACTACATAGGATAGACGAGGGTCAGATGCCATAGGCAAGCACTCAGGCAGAAAGCGGTCCAGGAAGTTAGAGTGACCCTAGAGGCACATCAGGGGGAACTCCTAATGGTCAAGAGAGTAGAATCTCTGGCCTGGGTCAATCACCAAACTTGTCAATCACCTAGCATGTCAGTTACCTAGCTGGTGGATCAGCCACAGGAAGGCAGGTTCACCTTCAGTCATTCTAAAGAGATAGGAAGAATAATTAGTACATTTCCTTCCCAGAATTTCCACCCCCTAGTTCAATGTCTTCCAGAGCACGGGTATAAAACTCCATAAACACTTAAGGAAAAATGTCACTTTTTCTCTTCTTCTGTTATATTTCTAAGCACGCTTGCAACAACGCTTTGGATCTCCCCGGTGCTTTGGCCATCAAACATGGACGTAAGAGAAGTTATAGGTGGTGCTAAAGGTTAATTTTATGTCAACATGGGCCATGTTGTGACTGATATTTGATCAAATGTTTTTCTGGGTCTGCACAGTAATCAGTTTAATATCACTGCAACAAAATAGCCAGGAGAAACCACCGAGGGAAGGGAGTTTATTTTGGCTGATGCTTTAGAAGTTTCGGTCCGTGGTTGCTTGTCCCCACTGCTGTTGAGAAGAACATCATGACAGGGAAAGAAGCTGTTTAGCCCATGGAGAGAGCAGAGGACAAGCAAGGCAAGGGCCAGGAACAAAATCTACCCTTGAAAACCTCACCTTCAGCGACTTGCTTCATTCAGTTAGGCCCTACTGTTTGAAGTTCCACCACCTCCCAACAGCCCATCAAAATACAAACCCATCACTGGATTATTTCTGGTGCATGGAAGACCAAACCTTCAACCTGACTCTTTGGGAGACATTTCAGAGTCACACCAAAACCACATGTCTGTGAGGATTTTTTTTGTTTTGTTTTGATAATCTTAACATTTCAATTGCTAGACTCTGCCCTTTGTGTATTGGTGGGGTGGGGTTGCCATCCAATCCTTTGAGGACCCAAATAGTACAAAAAGGCTAAGAGAGAATTCCTTCTGCCCGATTGCTTGATCTGAGACACCAGTCTTGAATTGTTTTCAGACTACAGCATGCACCATCCGCTCTCCAGATTCTCACACCTTCTGACTTGGACTGGAATGCCCCATTGGCAATGCTGGATGGCAGATTGTGGGACTTCTCAGCCTTTATAATTGAATGAAACGATCCATTTCAAAATTGCCTGTGTGACTTGAAGGTATGGAGCTAGAACTGACCTGGATGTCTCCTCCCTAAGTGTAGCTTTCATTGTATCTGAAGATGCTATGGAAGCTGCCAAGGGAGAGAAGCACTAAACAGTCCTCACCAGGTGTAAAGCCTGTGAGCCACAACAATAGTATGGCAAGACAGTCCCAAGGGTGCAACAGTGGCACTTATATCTTGAGGGTAACCAACAGCTGTCTGTGACTTACGGACTGCACAATGGTAGGGAACTCATGCCTGGTACCATAAACCTAGCCAACTACTCATAGTTGGTGAGTTCACGGACCCTAGAGGAAACCTACTACTGTCACTTTCCTAAAGTATTATTTTAACTCAATAAATACTTATCTTTATGCTCACAGGTGAAAGTAGCTCTTACCCTTTATCAAAGAAATTTCTTTTTATTGCAGACAGACACCATTAAAAAGCCATAGCCGGTCAAATTCCAGAAAATAATTAACCACGGGGTGCCCAACCCCAAATGATAAATCTGTAACACAACTTCTACATCTAAGGCTCGAGGAACATCATAGGAGTGGAGGAGCCAGAGGAAGAGCCCATCTGCTGTGAGATAGCATCTCTTATATATGACAGGGCATCTGCATCCAGGAAATCTCCAAATATGGCCTCCTAAAAAGAGACCTGCATAATGACAACACAAATTGACATGCCAATATGAACTGGGAAAATCTCATCACACCCTGACCTTGGATTAAGAGCTATAGGCAATTATGGGCTTCTAAGAGAAAGTCTTCTCCAGGGATAAGCTCCTGGTAGGTTATTGAGTCCTAAGTCTCAGCCTTAAATACATGCACACATGAGCAAAACCAAGTAGACTCAGAAGATTATTTTCTATATACGCGTGTGTATACATAGATGTGCATAATAATTAAAGAATTAATGAGTTTGAGAGGGAGTCAGGGAGGAACAGGAAAAGAGCCGGCTGGACAGAAGAGAGGAAGGGGTGGAAATCATATAAATACAGTACTTACATATGAAATTATCAGAAAAAATTAAAGTGTGTGTGTTGTTCTTGTTCTGTCTCTCTGGGATGGCCCTGGCTAGGTAGGTGGGAGGTGAAATAGTTGTCGGAGCAGTGCATTTGGACGGGAAATATTCCAGACAAGTCTACTGTCTCTGAGTCTCTGCATTGGTTAAAAGGATGCACGGTTCATAATCTAGTTACAGCTGTGAGCAATAAAACACAAGTCATGCCTCAAGTAGGGAATGAATTCACTAGTCTTACGCCACAGAGGATCAGAGTTAGGTAGGCCCTTACATTGAATAAGCCAGCCATGTTGCTAAGGCCCAGAGCCTTTTCATCTCACTCATTCATCATCCCGCACTTAAGAGTTCCTTAACACTGTGAAAGTTCTGCCACACGTCCAAATGCTAAGTTTGAGTCCTAGACGAGATAAAACAGAAAGGTAAAGACCAAGATTAAGAAGTTGAAGCATTTGGTAGACAGGTTCTCTCTAAAATAAGAAAGTTTTCCTAGACATATTTTATAATTCTATTTTTAAACATGGTTCATTCTTGGTTGTGTGGAAAATTGCTTTTTTTTTTTTTAAAGTTTTTGTTTTACTATATGTTTTGAAATGGGGTTTCATGTAGCCCACACTGACCTTGAGCTTAATACATGGCAGAAGATGACCTTGAACTCATGATTCTCCTGCCTCCACTGCATAACTGCTAGGATCACAGGTGTGCACCACTATGCCTGACATATGTGTTTCTGGGGATCAACTCCAGGGCTCTGTGCATGCTCGGCAGGTATTCTATCAAATGAGCTACATCCCCGCCTGTAAAAGCTATTTTAAACTGGACAGCTGGAACTTGAATAAATTGGTAAAGAAGAATGGGGGAGAGTGGGTAAATATTGGTTAGATAAACTATTGAGTGGGCAATTCACAATGTGCATCTTTTTCCCTGTGTCTGCCATGTTTTTTATTTAAAAATTGCTTATTTTTGAGATTGTAATTTAATTACAATGCTTCTACCTTTCCTTTCTTCCCTCCAAACCCTCTCATATACACCTTTCTGCTCCCCTTCAAGTTCATGACCTCTTTTTTTTATCAGTTGTTATTGCATGCACATATGTATTTGCATATACATATATATTCCTAAAAATAATCCATTGAGTCCATATAATGTTACTTGTACATGTTTTTGGGGGGCTGTTTGGCACTGTACAACCAATCAGTGTGCTCTTCTCTGGGAAGGACAACCTCCCCTGCTCTCAGTTTTATTAAGTTGTCTGTGGTTCTTTGTGTAGCTTTGAGATCTCATGATCCATTTGGGCATGTTATTGGTATCATCCTTGTTCAACTCATGTCTAGGTGGTCATATTGGTGAGACTTTATGAGTGGGAATAGCTCCTAGTGTTATTGGGAGACACAATCTCATAGAAAAAAATAGCTTTACAGATACCAGAAGATGCCATGGAAGCTTCTAAAGGAGGGAGGCAACCAACAGTCCTACCCAGCTGTGACACCTATGAACCACACCAATGACCAGCGTGGCACAACAACCCTATGGTTTCAGTAGTGGCACACATACCTTGGTGGTAAAAACCAGCTCTCTACTTGTACTTAAAATTTGCCCGACCAGGGGGATACCATGCCTGGTACTGAAAACCTGGCTAACTACTCAGTGAAATTGTAATTAACTGAAGAGAATCTACAACTAATTATAACAACTAATTATAAACACAATGTGCACCTTCAACGTAGTCATTGAGGAGGTGCCATTGAATGGTGTGAGGAAGAGAGAGGTTGAGGATGAGAGATCATTGGGGAACTCCAAAGAAGTTTGGAAGCAGGAGTAAAGAGTTTTTACTAGATTAGATGGTAACCATCTATATGTCTTTAAGGAAGGGTAGAATTGCCTGATTCAGATTAATGCTCTATCTTTGAGGTCTGAAACATGCCACTCTGCCTGACCCTCAGTACCCCCAGACTCTTGGAGGGAACAAGAGCAGTGCTGAGTGACAAATGTTACAAATTTATTTGACCTTTCCTTATTAGTAGACCAAGTTGCCTCTCAATTCAGTTTAATTTGAGAGAGATGGTCGGCGAGGTCTCTGGGCAATTGAAAAATCTATTATGGAGGTGACCCTTTTGATACAGCATTACTTTAACCACCCTTCAAGCGAAATGGGAGCATCTTCCCAGTTTTTGCAGCAGCCTCAGCTTGTAGCAGTGAAATCTATAATACTCCATAAAACAAATGGCCGTGTTAGCTCAGAAGCTGGTGTGACTCTAAGAAAAGCTTCATAAAAAAAAAAATCATTTGCACCAGCCAGAAGGATAAGACTTCAGCGGATGCAGACACTGAACTACTTCAAGACCCTGCATCATCAGAGGATGTTTAAATTATCTTGAAAAGACATATCTTATAATGTCATGAAGACTAGCTTCCCTGTGTTGCAAAGAAAAATGCTCCAGAAAACAGAGGTAAAACAAGTTTTCTTGTACACCTTGTTGGCATTGTGCTTTATTCTGATTCAATAGCTAGAAGTCCTTTGGAGTCATGGACCTTTTATCTGAATCCTAAGACATCTCTCTTGTTGCTGTGTGTTTTGTGAACACTACCTTCTCCACCTGCCAGTATTATGAACAGCCCAATTTTGTTCTGTCCTTGCTGGGTATAAAGCGGGCAGGCTTCTTTCACCGCCATCTTGGCAACAATGCCAGGATTTGTTCCTCTCTGACTTGATATTTGTATGTTTGGAACAAGAAGGGAAAAAAATGATGAATGAAATCTGGAAAGGACGTGAAGAACACGTTGCTGGAACGTGGACCTGGGAGCTGTCAAATCAAGCTGCCAGCTTCGAGAAGTTTCTAATTAGGAAATCAGAGCAGGGTCATTTCTGGCTGCGTGACTCTGGTTCTAAATAGCATTTGCAAAGAGATTGTGATTGAGCTTGGAAACACAAACACGTCGGCTTTGCAGAATAAAGGCCGAGCTACATTTTGGTTAGAGAATTAAAATGATTTTATGGGAGGTGCTCTGGGAGAGTTGGAGGGCTATTTGAATAACATCATATGCGTTTCTGAAACAAGTTGGCAGGGCTGGATTCCCTTAGAAGAGCAGGGGCTGAGAAATTCAAGACTAAGTTTTTTTCATGCGGTCCCTTAAAGGACACAGGATTAAGGCATGGGGTTGGGGGGCACATATCTGAAATTCCCTGTCTAGATGCTGGAAGAAGGCATTGGGGAGATGCTTCAGGTGATAAAGTACTTTCTAGGAAGCATGGGAACTGAACTGGAGTTGAGATCCCTAGCTCCCATGTAAAAAGCAAGACAGCCTAGTGGTTGACTACCCAGCACTTGGGAGACAGAGAAAAGGGATCCCTGGGTTAAGCATGGTACCTAGACTAGCCAGAAATGGCCAGCTCTGGGATCAATGAGATCCCCTGCCTCATAAATAAAGCAGAAAGTGATTGCAGCAGAAATCTGCCACTTATGGTCTCCAAACACACACACCCACACATGTATATATGTAATATGTATATATATATACATACATACATATATATATATACACACACATACACATATATACATATATGCATGCACAACACCTATATGCCAAATAAAGGTACTGGAAAGAGAGGTGCCATTACAATAAAAGTTATGCCATTGCAAGAAAATGAATGGGGCTTAAAACAATGCTACTGAGCAAATTAAGCCAGTCTTAGAGAGACAAATATTGTCATTTGTGGAACCCTAGATTTTAGATACAATCTTAAAATTGTGTATGTATATATGACATGAGAGTAGAAGTAAAATTGTCTCGGGGACAAATGACTAAGGAGGGGGAAGGGGGAAGAAGAGGAGTGAGATGCTACGGGGAGAAATATGCTCGACATACAATATATACTTGTACAAAAGTGAAGAAAATTCAATTAAAAAAGCAATAGATCTGTAAATATCAGAAGTTTAAAACATAGTTATGTCACTAATGTCCCTTGAATATTTCTTTTGTCTGTAGACAGCCAGGGACAGAAGTTCCTCAAGCTCTTCCAGTTCATTCTCGCTTATAAATATTCATGTCGTGTTCTCCCTGCCTCCTCCGTGGACTCCTTACAGATTCCTCAACCTCCGAGGAGAGTACCAGTCGAGCTGCGGAATTTCTCACCCGGTTCAGGTTCAGCCTCAGACATCCCAAAGCCATTTGAAAACACCAAAGACTTTTCAGTCAAGATAAAAGGTTGTAAGTGTCTGTGTGTTCAAGTTTATATTTCACGTGATAGGATTAGCTTTCACACTGCCAGCTCTCCCGGCTGTTACAGGCTGTCTTGGTTTTGTGTGTTTTGTGCTTCACACAGTGAGGAAAAGGATCTGTTGGTTCCACAGATGTTTCCCCGCCCCTTTTCTAAGTCTATCATTTACTGGTTAAGGCCTGATCCGTTACTGAGTCCAAGTCAGCAAAATCCCTCTGGCCATCGTCAGCTTGCACACTTGAAAATATATATTATGAGACCTGGTCAGCACCGCGGTGGATACTGGCTTGCAGTGTGGGAATTTAGTCCCAAGTCACACACAGTGCATTTTACTGTCTCGAGACATTCACATGGCAGACCCATGATTTAACCATACATCCTTTGTGCTGAGTTCTCACACCCTGAATATTTGTTCATAAAAATCTAGAGTCACTAGTTTGGCTATTTGTCCCTGTGCTTTTTCCAATCTTGGTCTCAACAATTCTCGCTCATACAATCCCTCCTCCTTCTCGCCGATTGGATTCCTGGAGCTCCACCTGGGGCCTGGCCGTGAATCTCTGCAACCGCTTCCATCAGTCATTGGATGAGATTTCTAGTGGAAACACATGAACTATGAACCAATAGCTGAGGAGCCCCCAACTGGATCATGTCCTCTGGATAAGTGAGACAGTTGATTAGCTTGAACTGTTTGGGAGGCATCCAGGCTGTGGGACCGGGACCTGTCCTTAGTGCATGAGCTGGCTGTTTGGAACCTGGGGCCTATGCAGGGACACTTTGCTCAGTCTGGGAGGAGGGGACTGGACCTGCCTGGACTGAATCTACCAGGTTGAGCTGAATCCCCAGGGGAGTCCTTGCCCTGGAGGAGATGGGAATAGGGGGTACGCTGGGGGGAGGGTGGGGGTGGGTGGGAGGAGGGAGGACAGGGGAATCCGTGGCTGATATGTAAAATTAAATCAAATTATAAAATAAAAAAATAAAATAAAAAAATCTAGAGTCACATATAGTCAATTGTCTTCCTTTTTTATTTGGATATGAGTGTGATGGCTCATTTTCCATGTCTACTTGATTGGGCTATTGGGTGCACAGATACCTTGTAAAACACTATTTTTGGATGTGTCTGAGAGTAACCTTTGAATCCAGTAGACTGAGTAAAGAGAGGCTGCACTTATCACTCTGCATCTTGCAACCTTTAGGGGGCCAGAAGGGATCTAAATGGTAGAGGGAGCACCAACTGCCACTTTTCTGGAGCTGGGTGGTTAGTCTTCTGTTTGGAGGACAGCAGAGATTCAGCACCCACACCCCGTTCCCGCCTTCAGGCTCAACTCTCTGATTCTCTCGTTTGCAGATGGTGCATTATGGGGCTTCCCAGCCCTCATGACCACACACGGGAGTTTTCAGGAATGAAATAATCTTTAAAAGGTAATGTCTCATTCTGAGTGCCTCTCTCCCCTTCTCTCTCTCTCTCTCTCTCTCTCTCTCTCTCTCTCTCTCTCTCTCT